>JAQZBX010051428.1:0-19385 GCA_029593785.1 Cabassous unicinctus | reverse complement strand
CAGGGTGCCTTAAAATACATGAGGCAAACATTGGAAAAACTAAGTGGAGAAATAAATGCCTCTACAATTATAGTGGTGGACTTTAAGACACTATTATCTCTATGAGACAGAACATCTAGACAGAGAATCAATAAAGAAACAAAGACCCTGAACAATACATTGGAGGACCTGGACCTAATAGACATATAAAGAACGCTGCACCCAAATACTGTGGGATATAAATTCTTCTCGAGTGCACATGGATCATACTCTAAGATAGACCACTTGCTAGACCACAGAAAGACTCTCAATGAATTAAGAACTATTGAGATCATACAAAGTAATTTCTCTGATCAAAATGGAAGGAAATTGGAAATCACTAAGGGCCAGAGAAACAGAGAAGGCACAAAGATATGGAAGTTCAACAACACACCCTTAGACAAACAGTGGGTCAAGGAGGAAATCTCAAAAGAAATCAGTAACTACCTTGAAACAAATGAAAATGACAATACAACATATCAAAACATGTGGGAGGTAGACAAAGCTAGATTGAGAGGGAAGCTCATAGCCATAAATGCATATATTAAGAAAGTAGAAAGAGCTAAAATTAAAGACCTAACTGCAAACCTCGAGGAATTGGAAAAACAACAACAAACTGACCCCAAAGGAAGTAGAAAGAAGGAAATAACAAAGATTAAAGCAGAACAAAATGAATTAGAAAATAAGAATGCACTAGAAAAAATAAACAAAACCAAAAGCTGGTTATTGGAGAAGATCAATAAAATTGACAAAGCCTTAATCAGACTAACAAAGAAAAAGAGAGAGCAGATGCAAGTATACAAAATAAAAATGAAGAAGGAGATATCACTATGGACCGACAGAAATAAAGAGTATCATATGAGGACACTATGAAAAATTATATGCCAACAAGAATGATAATTTAGAGGAAATGGACAAATTTCTAGAAACTCACAAACAGACTACGTTGATGAAAGAAGAAATTGATGAACTCAACAGTCAAATTACAAGTAAAGAATTAGACTCAGTCATCAAAAACCTTCCAACTAAGAAGAGGCCAGGACCAGACGGCTTCAGATGTGAATTCTACCAATCATTCTGGAAAGAGCTAACACCAATCCTTCTTAAGCTCTTCCAAAATTAGAAGAAGAAAGAATATTGCCTAACTCATTCTGTGATGCCAACATTACCCTAATGCCAAGCCAAACAAAGAGTCCACAAGAAAGGAAAATTACAGACCAACCTCTCTAATGAACCTGGATGCTAGAATCCTCAACAAAATACATGCTAATCACATTCAACAACATATCACACGAATTATGCTCTTGACCAAGTGGGTTTCATCTCGGGTATGCAAGGATGGTTCAACATAAAAAAATCAATCAATTTAATGCACCACATAAACAGATTGAAAGGAAAAAATCAAATGATCATCTCTATAGTTGCAGAAAAAGCATTAGACAAAATGCTGCACACTTTCCTGATAAAAACACTGCAAAAGCCAGGACAAGAAGGAAACTTTCTGAACAAAATAAAGAATATATTTGAAAAACCCAAAGCCAACATCATCTTCAATGGTGAAATCTTAAAAGCATTTCCTCTGAGAGGAGGAACAAGACAAGAATGCCCCCTATATCCACTCCGATTTAACATTGTCTGAAAAGTACTTGCTTGAGCATGGAGGCAAGGAAAAGATATAAAAGGCATCCAAATTGGAAAAGAAGAAGGAAAAATTTCATTATTTGAGGACAGCATCATCCTATACATAGAGAGCCCTTAAAATCTACAACATAGCTTCTAGAACTTATAAAGGAGTTCAGTAACATTGTAGGCTATAAGATAAATGTGCATAAATCAGTAGCATTTCTGTACATCATTGATGATCAATCAGAGGAGGAAATCAAGAAAAAAATACCATTTACTGTAGTAACTAAAAGAATCAAATACTTAAGAATAAATTTAAGTAAAGATGTAAAGGACTTATATACAGAAAATACACAAAACTGTTAAAAGAAATCAAAGAAGACTTAAATAAATTGAAGAATATTCCCTGTTAATGGATAGGAAGACTTAATATTAACAAGATGTCTAACCTACCCAAACTAATCTACAGATTTAATGCAATCCCAATAAAAATCAACACATCATTTTTTAAGGAACTGGAAAAACTAACTACAAAATGTATTTGGAAGTGTAAGAGGCCCAGAATCGCCAAAGACATATTGAAAAAGAAAATTGAAGTTGGAGGTATACTACTACCTGACTTTAAAACATAGTACAAAGCTACAGTGCTCAAAACTACATGGTATTGGTACAAGGATAGACATACTGACCAATGGAACTTAATTGAAATTTCTGATACAAATCCTCAGATATACAGTCATCTGATATTTGACCAGGCCACCAAGCCCACTCAGTTGGGAGAGAATGGCCTCTTCAAAAAGTGGTACTTGGAGAACTGGATATCCATATCCAAAAGAATGAGAGAGGAACACCACCTTACACCTTATACAAAAATCAACTCAAGATGGATCCAAGATCTAAATATAAGATCCAAAATCATAAAGACCTTGGAAAATAATTTAGGGAAGCATCTACAGGACCTTGTAATAGGAAATGGTTTCATGAACTTCACACCCAAAGCACAAGCAGCAAAAGGAAAAAAAGAAAAATGGGATCTCCTCAAAATTAAAAACTTTTGCACCTCAAAGGTCATTATCAAGAAAATAAAAAAGGCAGCCTACAAGATGTGGGAAAATATTTGGCAGCCATATAACTGATAGGAGCCTAATATCCTGCATATATAAAGAAATGCTACACCTCAAAAAATAAAAATAAAAAAAAAAGGTAAACAACACATTTAAAAAATGGGCAAGTGACCTGAAAAGACACTTCTCCAAGGAAGAAATATAAATGGCTAAAAAGTACATGAAAAAAATGCTCAGAATCATTAGCAATTAGGGAAATGCAAATCAATACTACAATGAGATACCATCTTAGACCCATTAGAATGGCAGCTATTAATAAAACAGCAGACTATAAGTGTTGGAGAGGATGTGGAGGAATGGGAACACTCATCCATTGCTGGTGGGATTGTGGAATGGGCCATCTACTTGGAGGACAGTCTGGCAGTTCCTCAAAAAACTACCTATAGATATTTTGTATGATCCAGTGAGTCCACTGCTGTGTATATACCCAGAAGAACTGAAAGCAAACACATGAACAGATATGTGCACACCAATGTTTGTACTGGCATTGTTCACTTTTGCCAAAAGTTGGAATCAACCCCAGTGCCCATTAACAGATGAATGGATAAACACAATGTGGTAGATATATACAATGGCATATTACTCAGCTGTAAGAAGGAATAAAGTGCTAACACATGGAATAACATGGATGGATCTTGAAGACCTTATGTTGAGTGAAGCAAGCCAGGCATTGAAGGATGAACAGTATATGACCTCACCGATATGAATTAAGGAAATTTAGCAGTCTCTGAGAACTATTGTCTGTAAGATAGGTTTACAAGAAAGAGAAACAGAAGAGAAAGTTGTGAACCATCACCCATACGGACATAACCTATGGTAAAGTGATAGAGTGTAGTTGTGTATTGAAGGGATAGGACAGGTGGGTAGTGATATTATTGATTTGGTGGTGCAGCATTGACAGGTGGGTAGATTGGGAAGGGTGTGTTAGAAACCCAGGATACTGGGGGGAGAAATGGGAAAGGGACCAGGTGAACACTTAGGATTTGTGGGTATGAGGTTAAAAGTGCAGAGGTGGGAATGCTCTTATGGCATATTAAGTGTCACTGGCTTAGGGTGTTGGTTTGGGGGGCATTCAGGACAGAGCTCATCTGGAGCAGGCTTCTAGGGAGTGTGTGAGTGTTCAGCCTGTCACAATGTGTTGTACTCTGTGGGTGGAGACCCACACAATGAGCAGGAAGGAGATGGACTCCCATCATTGGGAGGACTGATGCATCCAGAAACAGACAGGTGGGCATCTCTTATGAGCAAGGGCAGTTCCTAATAAGTGAGGAAAAACCAGTGTGTCAAGAACTCTTGTTGCATGAACTATGAATCTTGTCACCCAATGAGTCAAGTCAGGGGGTCATCGTGGTCCCCGGGAGGATGGGGAGGGAGGAACAGAATAGATCAAACAGGGGGTATTTAGTGGTCAGTGGAAATGTTTTTCATTACCTTACAGTGATGGACACAGGACATGGTAAATATCATCAAAATGTATAAAATTGTATGGTCTAAAATGTAAACCATACTGTAAACCATTGACAATGCTTAGTAGCTATGTTTCATTATCTGTATAACAATTACAACAATGCTACCATCTACATACAAAAAGGTTTTAATATGGGGTGAGGAAAGGGGGAGGAGATTGGGTATATGAGAATTTCTTGTATTCTGTGCATGACTGTGATGTGACCTAAAACATCTTTGAAACTTAAGTGAAAAATAGTGTTATTGATGACTAGTCTTATGAGTCTTTTCTCTTGAAACTGAAACTTAGCCTATTGTTATGGGGTGCCAAAGGTTTGCCTCATGAGAGCCTCTTTGTTGCTCAAATGTGGCCTCTCCCTAAGCCAAACTCAGCATATGAATGCATTACCTTCCTCCCAGCATGGGACATGACTACCAGGGATGAGCGTCCCTGGCAATAAGGGATTACTATCTAGTGCCAACTGGCAATACAACTGGACATAGATGTTGAATAAAAGGGTGAAAAGGTAAAGACAAATGAGTTCATATGGCTAAGAGACTTCACAGTGAGTTGGGAGTTCATCCCAGAGGTAACGCTTATGCACATCTCAGTAGGATCTCATAGGCTTCCAATGGGGATATCACCAGAAACAGAGTGGCTCCTGAGGGCTCTGTAGACACCCAGGTCCTATATCAGGGTGGATAGCAAGGGAATTTAGTGACTTATCCGTGGGCCCTACTTTGGAATCCTTGCTCCTGAGAATGACAAATTTGGACTTAAATATGTCCTCCCTGCACAAGGTCCATCAGTCCCTTCTATTCAAACATATAGGTGGTGATGGAGTTTGTCGGTGTACTTCCAGAGACTGGAGTCTTTGGAATGCCCATGTGCCAGCTGGGCCTGGAATCTCAGTGCAGCTGCAACTCCTACTCTACAGTTCAATGGACTCACCCAGGACACCTGGCGGGGAGATGATGATGGACAGCAGCCATCCCAGGGAATGGAGAGAGTCTACATCATCAGGCAGGATAATGCCATCTATCTTATCCATGGGATATAAGCCCACTCTCACTTGGAGATGGAGTGGACATCACCATCCCAGACTCCACAGGATTGGGGGGAGAGCTATGGACTAGAGTGGACTTACTGATATTCTGTTATAAACATATTGTGACTCAAGTAATGGAAAAAATTACAACATTAATGTGGAGCCGGTGGCCACTGGACGTTTTGTTGGCAGGGAGAGGGAAAAGCAGTTGTAATACAGGGGCTTTTTTGGGACTTGGGAATTGTCCTGAGTGACATTGCAATGACAGATATAGGCCATTTTACATCAGCATATAACATGCAGAACTGTGTAGGAGAGAGTGTGGTCTACAATGTGAACTATGGTCCGTGTTTAGTGGCAAAGCCCCAAGATGTGTATATCCATTGCAGGTGATGTGCCACACTAATGAAAGATGTATATGTGGGCAGTTGTGGGAGGTGTGGGAGGTGGGGCATATGGAAATTCCTATAATTTTTGTGTAACATTTATGTAATCTAAGTATCTTTTAAAAAGTAAAAAAAAAAATTTAGAAAAATAGGCTGGGATGGAAAAATATACAAAATTTATGCTATAGACCACAAATTATAGTAATAGTCTTATGACATTATCTCATAATTTATAACAAATGGTCCAAAAAAAAATATGGTGGAGGATTGTTGTATGGGAATTGCATCCATGTTCATGATTTTTTGTAATTTTACAAACTCTCTAATAAAATACATTTTTTAGTAAAAAAAATAATTAAAAATAAAAACAAAAAAATACATTGCATTGACCTATTCCCAACTGATGTAAAACACACTCATATTGGATAGACATGTTACGTTGGCTTTAATCCTCTAATCCATTCAGATGTAAATGTATTTATCTAGTAGACAGAGTTGCAATATATATAATTATATATAAATATATAACAATAATGTATTTAAGGAACTTTGTTTTGATTGAGAACACAAACTATTTATGAAATAACTGAACATGTTTATGTAATAGGCATTTTCCTTCAAGCTCATGACACATGATACACTGATTTCAATCTCCATATTTTTATATCAGCAGCTAAACAATGTGAAATCAGCCTGATGTCATCTCCCTAAAGACTCATGCTTCAGAATGAAAACAATTTTCTCAGTTATTTCAAGTGTAATGGAAAGGTTGAAACATATCTTTGTTTTTACCCCATTGACAATATTTCTCTTTGAATTCAACAAGACAGTGAAAATACTCAGCAAGGAGGAGAAAAAAAATAACATCTGCGTTTTGACTAATCCTGGGTGAAACAACAAGGACCAACTATAATTCATTCCATATGAGAATGCAAGGGCTAGAAATATAAGATAAACAGGAAACATTTTGCAGAGAAGGAGATTTTTACTTACTACTTACTCATTTAGCTGATGTCAGTACATTGCAACATAAAACTGGTTGAAGGCAAAAATTCAACTGGAGAGCAGGAATTAATTTAAAAGTTCAAATTACAAGACAATAAAGTATGATTTTGACAGGTGTTGGGAAAGTTAAATATAAATGACAATTTTTATTGCTACTTTTTTATAAATGCTGCATGAGGTAGTTAAATACTAGTAAAATATTATTTAACATTACTTAAATGTTAAAAATTTTAGTTAAACATTTAGTACATCATCGAGGATAATTGTAGAAATAAGATATGACCTTAAATTTTTGGATTTAGAATTTGCTGTTCTTCCTAACTCAAAATATTAATATTTATTATTTCACTCATAGTTGTTACTATATATTTACTGCCTAATGATTAAAAATTAGTAGGAACACAAATGAATTTCTGATATGCATGGCATGCATTTAATGATCCAGGGAGGAGAAATAAGATTGGATCACAGTCTGAGTTTGCATTGTGATTGCTTCAATAACCTTTCAGAATCCTCTTACACAGGCTCATTATTTTAATGAATTAGAACTAAATGTGTCAATATGATGAAAAGTTGTGAGGTAATATAATCAAGTTGTTTCCTATAATCATGCTGAATGAATGAAATATTTCTAGATTTTGTAGAGGAGGTAAAGGTAATTTTGGACTAAGGGGTATTACTGGAAAGAGATTATCCTGTGATCTAATAAATGGGCGGGTTTAATGTAAGCAAATGTGGATATCTTTTGGGTACTAGCAGCGTGCTTGTCACTTACAGGAAAGGCAGAGTCTAAATGCACAAGTTCACAGAGAAAAGTTCTCTCTAATTGTTTTCATAGGGCTGGAACTAAGTGAAAGGAAGAGGATATCGAACAAGGGGATATCACTATGATAGGGTGGATAAAAAGAAAAGAAATGGGATCACAGTCTTTGGTGGTAAAGGAAGAATATTGTTTGCTCTTTACTTACATGCAGAAGTGTACTTCAGAATATTTATGGATGATCAAGTACATGGATTCAGGGTCTTTTTTTATAGCTGCATGGTTTGGGTTGTATCAATAGTTTGGGTGGTTCCCATGGTTGGGATATCATCTATAGATTTCTTCCTTTTTCTGAAAGTCCCAGAGTGTTTGGAAGCTAAGGAATGGAGGATACAGCCTTCTCTATAGAACAGTTTATAAGGGCTTTGCCTGGAAAGGAACTATCTGCTTCATTTGCCTTGTAGAACAGACACCCAAAACTGTGAAGTTGCTGTCATCATATCTGTAAATTATTGGAACTTGAGAAGAGGGTGAAGTTTGAATCATCATTGCTATTTCCCTGAAGGTTTCTAATGAACCAATGCTCTCCTGGGAATAAATTATAAAAACAATTGTAATTAAAGGAAATTTAAGTATTTCCTAAATTAAAAAAGTGAAGAGAACTAGTAAACAAAACTTCACTAAAGATTATATTGAGCCAAAAACAAAAAAACAAAAAAACAACTTTTGCACATGTGTTTGGATGAACATTCAAAACTTTTCAGGCTGTGTAGTGTTTATAGTCATTGAACTAGGAACAGGTTGCCATAGTCATTATCATGTCACCTTTATCACCATCTTTGCCATCTACATTTATTGAACACTTATTATATATGAGATATTCTTCTAATAATTGTAAAAATATCATTTTAACCTAATGAAAACCATATGAGATAAGTGGTACTTTTACTGATTTATTGTGACTATTTTTATAAAAATCCAAGAGAACTTTAAAAATATATATCTGTACAATAAAATATAAGCATTATATATAAAAGGTAATTACTAACATTTAGTGAAAAATTGGTAAATATTTTGATTCCCTGAAAATTGATTATGATCCTGCCACCAGAGGCTTATAATTCAAAGTTAAAAAGGACACATGTAAAAACTAATGATTAAGAAAATGCAAATCAAAACTACAATGAGATATCATTTCACACCTGTTAGACTTGCCACTATTAAAATGTCTGAAATCTGTAAATGTTGGAGAGGATGTGGAGAGATAGTAATACTTATTCACTGTGTTTGGGAATGTAAGAGGGTACAGCCACTGTGGAGGACTGTTGGCAGTTAATAATGAAGTTGAATATAGACTTGTCATGTGATCCAGCAATCCATTACCAGGTATATACCCAGAAGAACTGGGAGCAGAGATATGAACAGACATCTGCACACTGATGTTCATAGTGACATTATTCATGATTGTCAACAATTGAAAACAACCCAGATGTCCATCAACTGATGAATGTACAAACCGATTGTGGTGTATACACATGATAGAATATTATGCAGCAGTAAGAAGAAATGAAGTCATGAAGCATATGACAACATGGATGAACATGGAGGACACTATGTTGAATGAAGCAAGCCAGACAGAAAAGAATAAATATTGTATGATTGCACCATTTTGAACTAAACATACTGTGTAAACCCATGGAGTTAATAATTAGAATATAGGTCACCAGAAAATAGAAGGAGGGTAGAATATAGAAAGCCAAAGAATGATCTGTGCAGAATTCATGAAAAGTTTGCTTCTAAATCTTTGGAAATGAATAGAAATGGCTAAATCATATCATGGTGTTTGTAACCAGCAGTGCTATTATATGGGTATGACAGTGGTTGAAAAGGAAAGTCTAAGGTCATATATATTACTAGAATGAAAGCTAAAAACTGTAACATGGGACTTATAAGATAGTAAAGCCTAATGTAAAACAAAACTGTGGGTGATATTACATATATATATTACATACATATATATATATAAATATATATAAATATATATAAATCTGTTTTTATAAAATATAAATACAAATATACTAGAGAGAAAGAAAAAGAATAGCAGCTATGTACTCTAGATGAGACATAGAGAGATTGAGAGGTGGTGAGTTTTGTTTCTTTTTTGTTTATTATTATTATGGAATAAAGAATGTGCTTTGGAAGTAATTGGGGTGATGAATGCAAAAACATGTGATTACATCAAATACCATTGATTGTACTCTTTGGAAGGATGTATGCTTTATTAATATGTATAAATAAAATTGAAAAAAATTCTTAAGAAAAGAAAAATATGAATGTATAAAATAAATGAGAGAGATAGAAATTAATAGCAGCTATGTATGGCAAGGGAAATGTAGAGAGATTGAGAGGTGACTATTAAGTGGTGTAGATTTTTGTCTGTTTATTTTTGTTTATTATTACTATTAATATTGGAGTAAGGAAAATAATCTAATAATGATTTAATTGATGTATGCACAGCTTTATGATTATACCAAATACAATTGATTGTACACTTTGGATAGATTGTATGCTTTATTAATACATATCAATAAAAACTGATTTTAAAAGGGCAAATTAATATATAGTAAAGAAAAATATCTTTCTGTATATAGAAATGTTTTGAAGCATGACAATAACAACTGATATAATCCCAGTCTTTTATTTCTTTTTATGGTCTTTTTTTTGGTAATATATATTTTTTATTTTTTAAATGATACTTAGATTACACAAATGTCACATAAAAAATATAAGGGATTCCCATATGCCTCACTCCCCACACCTCCCACATTTTCCCACATTAACACCACCATTCCAGAATCTTCATGATTGGAGAATGAACTATGGACTAAAATAGACTTACTATATGGGCAGACAGCTCAGGAAATTGACACCCTACTATAGACTTATTGTGCTTCTAGCAATGGAAGAAATTATATCTTCGATGTGGAGGCAGTGGCCACTGGAGGTTGTGAGGGCAGGGAGAGTGAAAAACATGTGTAATACAGGGGCATTTTTGGGACTTGGGAATTGTCCTGAATGACATTGCAATGACAAATGCAGGCCATTATATATCCAGTCTTTTTCTCATGAATTATTCTGAAATGAAATCAGCAATAATCTTTTATGTATAGCACAAAATTTTAATATTTTTAATTTAATTTTTAAGTGTAATTATACCCATTATAAATGTTCTCCAAGTATTTAAATGGACTTAGATCCCATTGGGCAGATAGATAAAGCTATCTTGTTTGCAGTTGCAGACATTCTCTGTTCCTTGGGATGGACATTTTCCATCATCATCTCTTTGTTAGTTGTCCTGAGTGAGTCCAATGAACTGGAGAGTAGGTGTTACAACTTTGCTGAAATTCAGTGCTCAACTGGCAATGGATGGACAAAAGATTTAAGTCTCTGGGACATAATATTTATCAGGTATAGTGCTGATTATAGTTTCAAACAAAAGGGACAGAAGAGCCATGTGCAGAGAACCTATAAATGAGTCTAACTCTTTTACACTTGGGAGCATAAATTCCAAAGGAAGGTCTACTGATAGGGTGTCAATTTCCTGAGCTGTCTGCCCATATTTTAGTTTCTAGATTTCTTTAGAGCCCTCAGGAGCCCCGCTATTTGAGGCACTGTTTACTGTGGCTATTAATGAGATCCTGCTGAGACTTGTATAAGTGTAACCTTTGGAGTGACCTCCCAACTCACTTTGAAATCTCTTAGCCATAAAATCTCATTTGTATTTACCATTTCCCCATTAGGGCAAGGTCTTTTTCCAGATGCATTGTTATTTGGCACTTGGTAATAATCCCTCCATGCCCTGGAGTCTCATCCCGGGGAGTCATGTCCCATGCCCTTGCCCTTGGGGGATTCTTGCTGTCCTGTTAGAGAATGTTGATATTTAATAGGTAAATATGCAATTTTATCATGTAAAATAAGGTGGGGTAGCAAAGTTACAGGAACTTTGTATGAGTTAGCTATTGAATTTGAGTTGGTATGAAATCACTTGTGAATATTAAAGATTAAGGATATTAAATTTAACTCCATGGTAATGACTAAAATATATATATGAAAACTACAGGCAGAAGTAAGTGAGAAGAGACACAATATGTACAAAACCAAAACATCAAATAACTATATGATTAGGCACTAATGGAAGAATTAAAGTACAAAAATGTTTTAAGATGAACAACAGCGAAAAATAGCAAAATATCAGAAGAATCCTGTGTTATCTATATTCACTTTAAATCTAAGTGAGTTAGATAAAACAATAGAGATTCAGAGAATGGATGAAAACTAATGTACCATTTGCTTTTTACAAGAGATTTACATTAAAATCAAAACCAGAAGTTGATTGGAAGTAAAATGAAGTAAAATGATGGAAAAGAAAATGTCAAGAGAGTGGTAATCAAAAGAGAGCTGAAGTAGGTATAATAATATCATATAAAATAGACTATAAGTCAAAATGTTAAAAGGGACAAAGAAAGTCACTATTTAGTGATAAAGGGGTCAATTCAAAAAGAAGACATAACAATTAACAATTATATATATATATGCACCTATCCAGAGAATCCATGAAAAAAGCTTGAAGAATATATTGACAGATTTGAAAGGAGGAAGAGACAGTTCTATATTAATAGTAGGAGACTTCAATACATTGCATTCAATAATAGATAGAACATCTACAGAGAAGTTTAATAAGGAATTAGAAGACTTAAGTGATACTATAAACCAACTAGACCTAAGAGACATATACAGAGCTTCCCCCACAAAAGTAGCTGAATACATATTCTTCTCTAGTGCACCTGGGCCTTTCTCCAGGTTAGACCAAATGTTAGGTCTCAAAATAAGTTTCAAATAAATTTTAAATTACTGAAATCAAACAATGCATCACCTCCAACCACAATGAAATGCAACGAGAAATCAATAACAAAGGGATAAGTGGGAAATTTCCAAATATGTGGAAATTAAACAACACACCCAAACAATGAGTCAAATGAGAAACAGGGGAACTTATGAATTATCTTGAGAGAAATGCAAATGGAAACACAACATACCAAAATTATGTCTGTAATTTTTCTGTAAACCTACAATTACTTTAATAAAAAACAAATTCATGGAGGGAATTCCAATAAAGAGAAATTGGAAGGAAAACAGGACTCATGGATCCCAAACAATACTGAAACCCAGCAGGGCAAACTCCATTAAAACTAAAGGCCTGTGAGTAATATATAGGTCAGTGTTTTAATTAATGGGCCTAATGGAGCAGCAGCCACATCCTTTATAAACACTTGTGCAGTGACCATATTCTCCCCAAACACTGGGTCATACTCTCTATCCAATCTAAGCATGGAAATGGCAACCAGGCTCTATACAAACCCTGGGACAAAGGCCCCACTCTCTGGGATTAAGGCCAAGCTCTCCATAAATCTCAGGGCATAGGCCTCACCCTCTCTTAACAGGTTCTCCACAAACCTTGAGGCATTGTCTTCACACTCTCCAAGGACTTGAGTAGTGGTCAGGCTGTCTGAAACCTGGGGCAAAGTCTCCCCATATCATAGTACTGGAGAAGAAGCACTCTTTCTGAACAATATGGTGCAATGCACAGCCCTTCCAAGAGCAGGGGTGGACCTATATTTTTCACAGACATGGTGGGCCCACACTTTCTTTTTTTGCCCCAATCCATCTCACTCCCACATTTTCCCATATTAACAACATCCTTCATTTGTGTGGTACATTTATTACAATTGATGAACACATATTTAAGCATTACTGCTAACCATGGATTATTGTTTACATTATGTTTTACACATTGCCCCACACAATTTTGTAAGTTATGACAAAATATATAATGGCTTATAAACAATCATTGCAATGTCATGGAGGATAATTCCAATGTCCAGAAAATGACTCCATATTATACCTATTTTTCCCTTTCCCTCTCCCTCTCCTGCTCCTCAGGACCTCCCGTGACCACTGACTCCATATCAATGATAAAAGTTCTTCCATTGCTAAAATAACAATAAGTCTATAGTAGAAAACTTGATATATAACTATGCAATAAATTTCATGATTTTAGAGATGTGAGATAACCATTTAGAGGTAGCTAAACATTGACCACAGGATGAAAATGTAGCAAGGTAGAGGCCTGGAAATCTTTGAAAAACTAAATTCTTTTCAGGGTTACCATTAATTTACATTTACCCATAGTTACTGGCTCACAAATAATTTACCTGATTCTGTTTAAAAATCATTTTGTGGATATATCATTAATTTTAAACAATAACTGGGAAAACACACTAGATTTTCTGCATATATGTTGTTCCTAGATTAACTTTATTGCTATTACAATGTTAAGTAGTATTCTTGCATTACATTTTAGTGTATCATGAAAAAAAATCATTAGATTCACAGAAAAATAATTTTCCTTAACTAAGGAAGTTAAGACTCAGTTTTATGGCAAATTAAATTAGTCCCAAATATTTACAAATTTGGGGTTGAATTAAAATTACATTCATAGAGGCCTCTGATTTCACACACAGGGCCATCTCCTTTACAGATCATTGTGTCAGGATGTTTAGTTGTCCTTTTTTCAGACCATTAGCAGCTTGGGATATCTTACTCTGATGGGGCTCAATACTCATAATGAAATGGAGCACCTTTGAATAATATTACCTGAGGAGTTCTGGGATATCTTGGTCAACCTGCCTCAAATAAATTCAGCATTTTTGCCTTTCACCATACATTAATATCTCTTTTGTGTCAAAATACATGGGAAACCTAAAATTCCAACTTATCATTTTGAGGCAATGCCATATTAGTTATATATGCTCCTGGAACCTTAATTGTAATTTCAAATAACATCACCGTGATTCATCTTTTTTTTTTTTTTAATTCAAAGCAGCCTTATTAGTAAAAGCCCCAACCTGGCAAAAACCAAATGTACACCAACCAGTGAATGGATAAATAATTTGTGGCATATCCATATAATAGAATACTACTCTGTAATAAAAAAGAATATATCATACAAAATCGATGAATCTCAAAATAATTACATTGAATGAAAATAATCAAGGAACATACCATAATTCCACTTATATAGCATTCTTTTAAAATGCAAAATAACCTTTAGTGACAGAAAGGAAATCAATAATTCTCCAGGTTGAAAGAAGAGGTCGAGAAGTAGAGGAAAGGAAGGCTAATAAAGGAGAAATAGGCAACTCTTGTGACTGCCATGTTCAATATCTTGATTTTGGTGGTTTCAATGTATATTAGTATGTCAAAATTTTTCCAATTATACACTTTAAATTCATGTAGTATCAATTATCAATTATCCCTAAGTAAAGCTGTTAAAACAAAAAACAAAAGAAAAATGAGGATGACAAGACAGGGGAGATGCCATCTAAGAATATGATTCTTTACCATTGTTTTTCAAAATATATATGAATAGCTGGAATCAACTTTTGCTATCAATTCAGAAAACTCTTGCTCAGGTTTCTAGATTCCTATGAAGAGGCTTTGGGTATATAGCTTCCCCTCCAATCCAAATTCTGCTAGTGTTAAAACTTTGGCCTTTGTAGGCAGTTTTAAAATTTATTGTATTGTAGTTTTAATTGCATAATACAATTCCATGGTTCAAAATCCAAACTATATAAAGAATAAACATTAAAAAGTTTACTTCCATCTATATACTCATCCACATTATTTCCCGCAACAGGTAAACTTTAGTAGTTTTATATGTATCTTGGTTGTGTTTCTTTAACAAACATCTGGGAGATTGTTTAATAAAGAAATGAAGAGAAAATTTCTTATTTTCCCTCTTACATGAAAGGTACCATATTAAACACACTGTCCTGCATCTTACTCTTTTTCACTTAACTCTATCTTAGAAACATTTCCATATGAGGACTTTTGTTTTTTAAAGTGCAGAGGAATCTCATCAGGCAGACATATTTTTTAAAGAAATCTCCTGTAGAAGGATTGTTGGTTTTTTTTTTTTTTTCAATATTTCATTACAAACCACATCGCAATCAATAATCTTGCACATACATTTCATAAATGTACCTGCATAATTAACTCCAGAGTGGGATTGAAGGTTGAAGAATAAACATATTTGTCATGTTGAAATTACAAAATTACCTTCCCTGGAAGTTGTACCATTTTTAACTTCCAACAGCAATATACAAGAAAAGGTTTGTTTCCTCACAGCCTCGCTAACATAGTATGTTGTCTAAGATCTAAATTTCTGCATATCTGTAGGCAAAAAATGGCAACTCAATGTACACTCAATTGATATTTTTCTTTTTAGGAATGAAGTTGGGCATCTTTTCAAATGTCATTTGTATTTCTTTGTCTATGTACCATTTATTCATATCTTTTGCCAAATTTTCGTTTAGAATGTTGGCCTTTTTCCTATTTCTAGTTGCGCTTTCTACATTAGGGAAATTCACCCTTTGTTTAAATGGCATAAGTTGCATTTTTTTTCAATTTGTCGTTTATCTTTAAAAATATTTTTATTAGAACAGAAAATAATGCAAAGTATAGAGACCCATATAACCTGCCCCCACAAGTTTTCTCTATTATTAAAATTTTACATCATTAGTGTGGTACTTCTATTCCAATTAACAAAACAATATTATTATTATAACTAGTCCATAGTTTACATTAGGGTTTACAGTTGGTATGGTACAGTTCTATTTTTTTTTAAATCTTTATTCTAGTCACATATATATAACCTAAAATATTCTATTTTAATCATTTTCCAGTATACAACGCATCACTGGTATTAAATTGCATTTACAATGCTGTACTGTTGTTTATCTTGAAATTTTTCTCGTGTTTTTTTTTTTAATTAGATCACTCTTTTAGGAGCTATTACCTTTCTTTAGCTATACATCTTGGCTTTCTCTAGTATGGTAAATCACAAACTTCTGTATCTCCAGACTACATTTTGCCAACAGAGTAATGATGTCCCTCAATTGATTCTTTTTCACTGTCCAGAGGGCCAGGAGCACATTTCCTGTGATATTAAGGACATCTTCTCCAAAACAGAGCACATCCATCACATGGACACCAAACAGGATGCCGTGGGCTGTGGTGAGCTTGGGTTTCAATGCCCCTGGCTTCCTAAAGACCACCTATCAAAGCTGCACAGACACTTGAATGGCCCTAGTAAGATCACATGGCTAAAGTCAGATAATCAAAGAATTTGGGTGATTGCAAACTTAAATTGAATCAATCTCAATTCATTGATAGATATAAATATCAAACTCAAAACTTACCTTGACTGAGTTACTACATGTAAGCCAACTCAGTTTGCCAGGTATCTGAAGAAGGTCCCAATGCATAGAGAAAGTATAGACATAAGATGCCCAAATATTCAAGTCACCAGTATGTGTTCTCGGATTTTTATCTAGTAATGGGATTGAATTTTGAATGAGAGGCAATGTTTTTCTTCATATAGAATTATAATTTATTGGGAAAGATAACAAAGTACATAAATTTTAAAGTAAAATAAAAATTTAAAAGGGAAACTATATAAGGTTTGATGTACATTATTTGACTTGGTTATCACTTATATCTCTAAAATGATGAAATTCATTGTATAGTTATATATCAATTTCATTGGGGAAGGAAGTCTTATTTTATAACTGGATGATAATAAGGACTTCATGTAGTAATAGATGCTTGAATTGACATAAAAGGGAATTGCTAATTTTAAAGGGCAAAATGTTTGGAAAAGTGTGAATCATAAATATATCTAAAATTAATAATAAAAACAATGATTTTAATGATAGTTGACACTAGGTTACAGCTAAAGATTTAAAAACTCAGAATTTATTCATTGATTACGTTTTATTGTGTGAAAATGTTTCTGAGAGAGATTGTTTGAGTGTGTGTCTGTGTGCATCTATGTGTGCTTCCTATGGGAAAAGAGAGTGGATCTCTTTCTTCTCTATATATCTGGTACATATCAACTCATCCAACAATGTACACAAATATAGGCCTTTATTATACTTACAATTAGTTTCTCCTCACCTTACAAATAGTATGACCATGATATCAATTAATGGTCACTATCAAAACCAAGAGTAATTTACTCTTTTGAATATTTATTCATGAATCTTAAGGGTACGATGCACATGTATCTTGTTTGACTATATGATTATGATAGGTCATAATATGAAGACTTAGCATAGACATACTGCCATTTATTGCATTAATTCCTAGACTAATTCTCTAAAAGACTGAGAATCTTCAAGTGTGGAATAATTCTTGAAGATTCCCTCGCTTGCATTTCATCAACTTCATGAAGTTCTGACCCTTAGCTAAGGTGTCCTTCAGTGCATATTTCATGGTTTCTTTCTGTTAACTGAAGATGAAGGGATTAAAGGGAGGTATGTTGACACTGGAGGGAATAAAAAGGATCTTGTTGAGATTCAGGCTGCCTTTTTGTAAGGGACAGGCATACACAAAGATGGAGATCCCATAGCTCATTGAGACCACTGTGAAGTGAGCAGCACAGGTGGCAAAGGCTTTGCATTGTCTTTGCCTGAGGGTATCTTCAGAATGCAGGTGATGATGGAAGCATAGGAGACCACAGAGAGTGAGAAGGTGCTGATGAGCAGGACAAGGGAGCTGAGGAAATCTAATAGCTCAATGGCATGTATGTCATCACAGGCCAAGTGGAGGAGGGAGGCACTGTCACTTAGAAAATGATCAATTTCATCTTGGCCACAATATGGTAGCCTTGCCTTATAAATGGTGGTTGGGAGAATAAGGAAAAAGATGCCTACCCAGGAGTGTATTACAGATGGACACAAAATGAAGTGGCCATAATCATACAGCCAAATAAGATCATAAGATATGACAGCAAAAAGGATAAACTCAGAGCATCCAGAGGAAGTAGAAATTTAACTGGGCAAAGCATTCACTAAATGAGGTGTTCTTCTTCCCTACAGAAAGCCTGCCAGCAATTTAGAAACAATACATGTGGTGGTTAATATTTCATTGAAAGTGACATTGCTAAGGAAGAAATACATGGGTGAGTGGAGCCTACTATCCACAAGAATCAGGTCAATTATTACACTGTTTCAAAGAACAGTCATCAAATAAGCCAATAAAAAACTGAAGAACAGGATGCCTCCAATGTCCCAAATAATCTCTCTCACCATGGCTTAATTGCCTCTCTTTGTAGGGTAGAAAACTCTTCTCTTATGAGAGACAAGGAAGAAAGCAAGAGTGAAATGCAACACTCATTAAAATAGAATCCTGTAAGACAAAAGGAGTTAGGTAATTTTATTTGTTTTTCCATTTCCATGAAAAATTAGCTACATGAATGTAAAATTCAGCTGATTATAAATTTTTGTAACTTTGAGAAAAAAATGAAAACCATTTTTCTTTATAATTAAGACTTATAAAAATTGAGTTCCATAACAGTTTTTTTCTAGCCCCCCTACATCTGTATTTCATAACCCAGATGATAACAAAGCAGTAATTGCCATATCCTTACATATTGTTGACAAATATTTATTCTTAAAATAATTTGAAGAGAACTGCTTTTAATCAATATAAGCAATAAACAGATTTCTTTTCAATAATTAAGAATAACTTAATTTTTAACTGATATTACTTCAGCTGCCTGGTTATAACACATATTGAAGATATTATAGGGTTGGCAAAAGTCTTAAATTTGTAGGGCAAAGAAAAACAGGATACAGCATCTATGGCTTCATGTTTAGCTACTGTGAGTAGATAGTACGTCTCAAACAATAATGACCACACGCAATGAATTTGTTAATCATCCTTTACATATTTAAAGTTACTGTGTCTAGAAAATCTGAAATTCTACTAATACCTTCTTTATGTGTTATGGTAGTCTATGGAATTTAATTTATTATTAATGTAAACCTTTTAAATAGTAAATTAATAAAAA
>JAQZBX010051427.1:0-19386 GCA_029593785.1 Cabassous unicinctus | reverse complement strand
AAAAATGGGCAAGTGACCTGAAAAGACACATCTCCAAGGAAGAAATACAAATGGCTAAAAAGCACAAGAAAAAATGCTCAATATCATTAGCTGTTAGGGAAATGCAAATCAAAACTACAATGAGATACCATCTTATCCATAAGAATGGCGGGTTTTAAAAAACAGCAGACTATAAGCCTTAGAGAGGATGTGGAGGAATGGGAACCCTCATCCACTGCTGGTGGGATTGTGGAATGGTCCAGCCACTGTGAAGGACAGATTGGTAGTTTCTCAGAAAACTAACTATAGATCTTCCATATGATCCAGTGATTCCACTGCTGGTCATATACCCAGAAGAATTGAAAGCAAAGACATGAACAGATATATGCACACCGATGTTCATAGTGGCATTGTTCACTATTGCCAAAAGTTTCAATCACCCCTGGTGCCCATCAACAGATGAATGGATAAACAAAATGAGGTACATACATACAATGGATTATTACTCAACTGTAAGAAGGAATAAAGTGCTAACACACAGAATAAGATGGATGAATTTTGACGACCTTATTTTGAATGAAGCAAGGCCGGCATTGAAGGATGAACAGTACATGACCTCACTGATATGAATTATGGAAACTGAGGAGTCTCTGAGAACCATTGTCTGAAAGATAGGTTTACAAGAAAGAGAAAGAGAGGAGAAAGTTGTGTGCCATCACCCATATGGACGTAATCTATGGTAAAGTGATAGAGTGTAGTTGCGAATTGAAGGGATAGGACAGGTGGGTAGTGATATTATTGCATTTTGGCGTACAGGGTTAACAGGTGGGTTGATTTAGAAGGATGGGTTAGAATACCCAGTATACTGGGGGGAGAGATGGGAGAGGGACCAGATGAACACTTGGGATTTGTGGGTATGAACTGGAAAGTGCAAAGGTGGGAATGCTCTTATGGCAATATGACAAGGAAGTGTCACTGGTTTAGGTTGTTGGTTGGGGTGGCATTCTGGACAGGGCGCATCTGGAGCAGACTTCTAGGGAGTGTGTGAGTGTTCATCCTGTCATAATGTGTTGTATCAGTGGGTGGAGACCCACACAATGAGTGGGGGAAGGAGATGGACTCCCAGAAACAGACAGATGGGCGTCTCTTACGAGCAAGGGCAGTTCCTGATAAGGGAGGACAAACCAGCATGTCAAGGCCTCTTGTTGCATGTAACTATGACTCTTTCATCCATTGAGTCAAGCCAGGGGGTCGTCATGGGCCCCAGGGGGATAGGGAGGGAGGAACAGAATAGATCAAATAGGCAGTATATAGTGGTCCTTGGGAAATGTTTTTCATTACCTTGCAGTGATGGACACAGGACATGGTAAATATCATCAAAATTTATTAAATTATATGGTCTAAAATGTAAAACATACTGTAAACCATTGACAATGTTTATTAGCTATGTTTCACTATCTGTATAACAGTTATAACAATGCTACCATTCACATACAAAAAGTTTTAATATAGGGTGTAGAAAATGGGAGGGGGTTGGGTATATGAGAGTCTCTTGTATTCTGCGTGTGACTTTGCTGTCACCTAAAACTTCTTTGAAAATTAAATGAAGAAATGGGAGACACTGGGGAGTGAGAGCGGGAAGGTGCCATGGTACAGAATGGACACCCGATATTGCAGTGATAAAAGGAAAAATGTCAAAAAAAGTTTTTTTTGTCTTTTGGTTTTTCCCATTTTCTGAATATCCCAATCCTTAATTTAATTTAATTTTTAGTGTTTTTTTTAAGTTTCCATATATTTTATCTTTTACATTTAAACTTATGATTATTATTTCATTTTCCTATTAATTGTATTTGGCTATTATATGGGCTTCATCTTTAAAGAAGCTTTGGATCACAGAAGGGTTACAATGGGTGCAGGAGAGGATCAGTGGTGGGGGCTGTCAGCAATGGGGGGATCATGGGAGGAAGTTCACCTGAACATATATAAAAGGTATGTAAAATTGTTCAAATGATCATGGGGTTGGGCATGGTCACAATGGGTGGAGAATCACTCAATAAATGAGAGAATACAGAATTCCCAGCCTGGAGAGCTCTGCCACATTCTCCAAGGGAGCAGCAACAGTCTGCCAAGTGCAGAGGCAGTGTCTGGCTAAGGAGGATGATCCACTGATGGGTTCTTGTTATTGATGACTAGCCTTAAGAGTCTTTGCTCTTGAAATTGAAACTTAGCCTATTGTTACGGGGTGCCTAAGGGTTGCCACCTGACAGCCTCCTTGTTGCTCAAATGTGGCCTCTCTCTAAGCCAAACTCAGCAAATGAATGCGTTACCTTCCTCCCAGCATGGGACATGACTTCCGGGGATGAGCCTCCCTGGTAACGAGGGGTTACTACAAAATGCCAACTGGCAATATGACTAGGAAAAGACCTTGAATAAAAGGGGGAAAAGGTAAATGCAAATAAGTTCATATGGCTAAGAGACTTTAAAGTGAGTAGGGAGATCATCCCAGAGGTAACACTTAAGTAGGATCTCCTAGAACACCAAAGTGGATATCACCCCAAAGAGAGGGGCTCCTGAGGACTCTGGAGACACCAAGGTCCTATATAAGGGTGTATAGCTCCACAGATTGATGACTTATCAGTGGGCTCTACATTGGAATCTGTGCTCAGAGTGACAGAGTGACAGAGTTGGACTCAAATAAGTCCTCCCTGCACATGGTCCATCAGTCCCTTCTATTCAAACCTCTATGTGGTGCTGTAGTTTGTAGGTATACTTACAGAGACTGGAGTGTTTGGCCTGCCCATGTGCCAGCTGGGCCTGGAATCTTGGTGGAGCTGCAACTCCTACTCTACAGCTCAATGGACTCACCCAAAACACCTGGTGGGGACATCCCAGGGAATGAAGAGAGTCTGCAGCTGCAGGCAGGATAATCCCACCCATCTTATCCATGGGATATAAGCCCCCTCTCAATTGAAGGTAGAGTGGACTCCACCATCCCAGACTCCTCAGGATTGGGGAAAGAGCTATGGGCTAGAATGGACTCACTGGTATTCTGTTATAGACATATTGTTATTCAAGCAA
The DNA here is from genome assembly GCA_029593785.1 of Cabassous unicinctus. Lineage (NCBI taxonomy): Eukaryota > Metazoa > Chordata > Mammalia > Cingulata > Chlamyphoridae > Cabassous > Cabassous unicinctus. The sequence continues at coordinate 16,329 of JAQZBX010051427.1, read as the reverse complement.
TGGAAGAAATTACAACATTGAGCCAGTGACCACTGGACGTTTTACGGGCAGGGAGAGGGAAAAGTAGTTGTAATACAGGGGCTTTTTCGGGATTTGGGAATTATCCTGAGTGACATTGCAATGACAGATATAGGTCATTTTACATCAGCATATAACATGCAGAACTGTGTGGGAGAGAGTGTGGTCTACAATATGAACTATGGTTCATGCTTTGTGGCAAACCCCGAGGATGTGTTTATCCGTTGCAAGTGATGTGCCGCACTAATGAATGATATTTATGTGGGAGGTTGTGGGAGGTGTGGGAGATGGGGAACATGGGAATCCCTATAATTTTTGTGTAACATTTATGTAATCTAAGCATCTTTAAAAAAGAAAAAAAGAATAAAAGGGGAAAAAATAAATAATGATATTAAACATAAAAGAATAAAATAAAATAAAATAAAAGCCAACAGTGTTCTGGTACTATGCTTCAGCACCCTTTTGGCTGATTATTACTCTATCTGTATGTTATAGATTTTTCTGTCCTTTTATTTTAGCAAATTTTGTATCTTCAAATCTAATGAAAGGTGGTAATTATGACCGGAAAAAGATTATAAGAAGATATTATAAGGAAATGTGTACCAACAAATTAGACAATCTAGTTGAAATGGACAAATTCCAAGAAATGCACAAACAACCTACATTGACTTTACAAGAAATTCATGAACTCAAACAAAACAATGACAAAGAGATTGAATCAGCCATAATAATATCTTCCAATTAATAAAGTTGTGGATGAGATGGTTTCACAGGTGAACTCTACCAAACATTTCATGACGAACTAATACAAAAGCTGTTTTCTCTTCCAAAGTATTGAAGAGGAGAGAAAATTACCAAACTTATTTTATGAAGCCAACATCACCTTAATAACAAAGCCAGATAAAGATACTACAAGAAAAGTATAGAAGAAGCTTTCTAATGAACATAGATGCAAAAATTGTCAACAAAATACTGCCTATCATATCCAATGGCAGTATTATTAAGAATTATACACCATGATTGAGTAGGTTTTATTCGTGATATGCAAGCCTTGTTCAACAGAATAAAAATAGTCAATGTAATAAACCACATTAAAAAAATAGAATGGGAAATCAGATTATCATCTCGATTGATGCAGAAAGGCATTTAAAAAAATCCAGCATTTCTCCCTTGATTAAAACATTGTGAAACATAGGAATAGAAGCTCATTCCTCAACATGATAAATGGCATATATGAAAAACCCACAGTTAACATGGTACTCAATAGGGTTGTGTTGAAAGTTTTCACTGTAAGATTGAGAATTGGACAATGATGCCCACTGTCACAACAGCTATTCAACATTGTGCTAGAAGTTCTAACCTGAGCAATTAGGCAAGAAAAAGAAAGAAAAGATGTACACATTGGAAAAAAGGAAATTAAAAACTATTAGCAGAGGATGTGACCTTATATTTAGAAAATTATGAAATTTCTGCAACAAAGCTACTAGGGTTAAAGAATGAGTTCAGGAAAATTGGCAGGATAGAAGATCACCATACAAAAAGCCAGAGTCTTTCTATATACTAATAATGAACAATCTGAGGCACAAATAAAGAAAAAAATCCATTTACTGTAGCAATAAATGACTCAATTATTGGAATCAATTTAACCAAGGATGTAAAGGAGCTGTATTCAGAATACTACATAACACTGCAATAAGAAGATCTAAATAAATGGAAGGATATTCCATGCCCGTGGATTGAAAGTCTAAATGTTATGACTATGTAAATTATACCCAAAATGATGTATATCTTCAGTGCAATTCCAACCAATATTCCAACAGCCTGCTTTACAAAAATAGGAAATCCAATTATCAAATTTATTTGGAAAGCAAAGGTACCCCAAATAGCCAAAATAAAAACCTAGAAAAGAAGAGCAAAATTGGAGGACTCATGCTTCCTAAACTTACAGAGTATACAAATTGGTCAAACAGCATGGTACTGTCATAAAGACAAATACATTAATCAGTGCAATCAAATTGATAATTCAGAAATAGATCCTAACCTCTATAATATCAAAGCTTACCAAGTCCAGTTTACTGGTAGAAAACAGTCTCTTCAAAAAATGATTTTGGGAGAAGTGGATATCCATAACCAAAAGAATGAAAAAGGATCCCTATTTAACTCCTTATACAAGAATCAACTCAAAATGGATCAAAGACTTGAAAATAAAATCCAGGACCATAACTCTCTTAGAATAAAATGTAGGGAAACATCTTTAAGATCTTGAGTTATGCGAGTGTCTCTTAAACCCTCCACCCAAAGCATGAGCAACAAAATAAAAAAATAAGTAAATAGGACCTCTCCAAAATGAAGCACTTTTGCACCACAAACAACTTTGTGAAGAAGGTCAAAAGCCATCTTACTCACTGTGAAAAATATTTGGAAATCACACATCTGAGAAGGGTCTAATATCCATATTATATAAAGAGATCCTAAAGCTCAACTGTAGAAAAACAAATGACCGGATTAAAAACTGGGCCAAATATTTCAATAGACATTAATCTAAAGAAGCAATACAAATCGTGAAAAACAACATTAAAAAATGTTCAACATTACTGGCTGTTAGAGTAAATTAAAAACATGAAACTACAAGTGTTGGAGAGGTTGTAGGGAGATAAGAATGCTTAGTCACTAATTATGAGAATGGAAACTTGTACATACACAGTGGAAGTCCGGTGGTTCCTAAGGAAGATAAATACAGATCTTCCATTTGACCCAACAGTACCACTACTAGATATATATCCAGAATAACAGAAAGCAAGGACACAAACAGATATCTCCACACGATGTTCATAGCAGCATTATTCATGACTGCCAAAATAAGAAAACAACCCAGGTGTCCATCAACAGATGAATGGATAAACAAATTATGGTACATACCCAGGATGAAATATTATTCTGCTATTAATAGAAATGAAGTCATGAATCATATGACTACATGCATGAACCTTGAGGACATTATGTTCAGTGAAGCAAGACAGACAGAAAAGTAAGTATGTTATATGAAAGATACTAGATAAAAAATACATGTTGTTTGACTCTATCTATATAAAATGTAAAAACAAAGAAATATACAGACAGCAATAGATTAGAAATCATATATGGAAGGAGAAGGATAGAGAGATCAAGAGGTGATTACTCAGGGGCATGGTTTTTGATTGTCACTTTGTTTTTGTTTTGTTGTTTTTCATCTTCCTGTTTATTTGTGCTGTAATGTAAATGCTCTAATCTTGATAAAAGTGATGAATGCACAATTCTGAGATGACAGCAAATATCACTGATTGCATACTTCAAATGGATTGTATGGTTTATGAATATGTTTTCTTTCAATAAAATTGATTTAAAAAAAACCGAAACACCAGTTAAAACATAGTCGTGTTTAAAGAGGTCAATAAACAGTTAATGTCTGAGACACAGGAATTATATGATAAATCAGAAATCCAATACCTGATAGCCATTAATAGTCACATTTTCTACTCTTTTCAGCTGATCAAGGAAACTATGCTAGTAAACAGAATAGATGTCCTGTCTTGAAAGGCAGTGTCAAAAAAAGAAGTCATTGAAAGCTTAATCTTGGGGATCAAATGAAAATTCCCCTTCATGGACAGAGATGAAAACACAAACTGAGAGTGTGTGTGTGTGTGTGTGTGTGTGTGTGTGTGCATAGCCTCAGAGAGTTCCAGATAAACTTTTCAATGCACAACTGAAAATGTTCACAAATGCTTTAAAAAGTTAAATTCTAGGGCAAATTACATTATTTTCACAACATCTTGGGGTTGTTATTTAGCATGGAAAGGGGAGGATGGCATGTCATCCAAGTTAAGATGTGGATAATAGGGATCCAGATCCAAATGCTCACAGAAACAGAAGCTAATCTAATCCACAGACCCTTCATCTGGGTATGTGGACAAACCTGAGAGATTACTTGAACAGAACCAACACACCTGCATCCTGGTTCAATTTTCTCTGATATTCAGCATCTCTAAGCCAGAGTTTCCTACCCCAGAGGACAGAAACTGTCACAGAAGATAGTCAAGGTTGTTTCACATAAATCTTCTTTTAACCTAAATGTTATGTCAGAGACCATCAATCTTGCATCAAGTCTTAGGCAATTTAACTATTCTTACGGTTGACCAACATTTTTAAGTTATGTGGAGGAAAAATGCTATTCTTTTTCCTCCTCTGGCAGAAATAATGTAACTGAGAATAAGCCATCCTAAATTTTAAATTTCCCATTGATGTCATCATACCAGTTTAATAACCAACTTGTCTGCATTGTGAATGCTCACCCTCACTCTTTTCTCCATCCACTGAAATGAACTACTCTTCACAAGTAATGTTTCAGATTTTAAACTAGCATTTTTTTCCTTCTCCTGTGGATTTTGTCTGCGATGCAAGATAACTTATAAAGCAACAACTAATTCTTTCTGTGTATTTGGCAGTGGCAGGTTTACCTTTAAGTTGGTTTGTCTAAATATGGAGAATGACATTGAGACTGGAGAGAAAGAATTGAGTGAAAGAAATGTCTCTGGTTGGAAAAGAAATCAGGAAACATAAGTTCTTGGAAGAGTAATTTGTACTGGGCAGAACAAGTGTAAAACTTGAGAGAAAAAGATAAGAGATTTAGGACCTCACACCTGAGGCCTGATCAATTAATAATTAATAATAGAGCCAATTCGAAGACTTTTCTGCATATCTCTGTGATCAGATTTGAACACTTGCTGTGCTTATATTTGTATGTTCCTGATTTATAGGCAGCAGTGAACCCTGATACAGATGCCTCTGCCTGTTATGAAAAGTCTGAGACCTTGAGAAATTCAAGTGAAGATCTTCCCAGTAAATCAGCCTTTTATCCTGCTAGTCTCACTTTGCAGTTATCATTATTCGTCTGGCACGCCCCCCCCCACACACACATACTGCTTCTCTTTTGAGCACATCCCAAGCATCATCAAACCTTTGGAATCTTTATGGTTTATCCAGGTGAAACTCGACATTATCCTCTGTTCTCCAGCAGTAATTTTCATTCACATCTATCACAGCATCTATGATGTGGTACCTTAAATACTGCTTTGCCTGTTTCTCTCATGAATTGAAAACTCTTACAAGTCTCCAGCCCTGATTCACTCGTTCTTGCATCTCCAGATATAATTCATTGACCATCTATGGAAAGTTAACATTAATTAAATCATATACCCAACACCCTCCCACTTTTCCACTCTCCCCTATTAATGACATTTTACATGTGGATGGTAAATTTGTTATAATTGATGTACAAATATTGAAACATTGCTACTAACAATGGTCAATGGTTTACATTATGGTTGATATTTTACACTACACACTTGCATAGGTTTTGATGAAATTTAAAATGGCCTGTATCCTTTATTGCAAGATCATGCAGAACAATTATAATGCCCTAAAACTGCCCTATATTCCTTCTATTTTATTCTACCCTGCATTTCACCTTGAAAACTGTCCTTGGAAATGGGAGGAGGATTGGAGGAAGGACCAGGTGAACCCTGTAGATTTGCAGGTTTGTGGTTAAAACTGTAATGGTGGGAATGTCCTTTTGGAAAATATGGCAGAGGATGGTTATGGATGCAGGGCATTGGGGGTGGAGGGATATGTGGGAAAGAGTGCACCAGGGGCATGCTTCTAAGTAATATGAAGGTGTTCATCTTGTCATAAGAAGTTATCTCAGTGGGTGGAGACCCACACAACAAACAAAAAAATATAAATCTCCCATCCTTGGGAGACCTGCTATGTTCTCAATTAGAAGGACAAGAATCTCTTGAGAATATAGGCAGTGCCTAATGAAAGAAATCAGACCAATATGCCAAGGCCTCAATGTTATTGCTAGTAACTATGAATCTTATTCAACATTTGATTTTTTAAAGTGCGTGCATAAATTTGAAGATGACATTCTCATTAAATATTGTGTTTTAATTCGATTCTTTTTGAAAACAAAAATATCCATTGCAATATCCACTTAGGGATCCTTCTCATCATAAATGATATCTTGTTATCAGCAGGACACTACCCTATGTTGGTCAAATATCAGATTTCAAAGTCTGTCTTTTTTGAAAGTGTGTGCATTAACACTCAAGACTGCCTCTTTGGGAAGCCTCCAATGAGAAAGGGGATTTACTACAGACATCAACTTCTGCATATACACTAGTGAGTCATGTAACTTCACTTTTGAAACATGTCCAAGATGTCTTTCTTGGTCAATTGATCATAGATGCCAGTCCAGGATTCTATGGTGGGGACTGACTGAGATATGCAGCATCATCTGACATAGAAGTCTCATCATTTAATTCTGGAAGTTCTCAGGGCTAAATTCAGATGTATCACTTCCATTTTTCCATACATTGTTATTGGGCTGTCGAGAAAATATGACTTTTAAATGTGAGAATCCAGCTCAGGAGAGGTGGTTATTGCATATAATCTCTTGCTTTCCCATGATTAGGTGCTCAGTACTATTAGGACCTAATAATATTGATTTTTCAAGAGCAAAGAGTTCTCTGCCATAGGGAGCATCTCTTTGTCTAGACAACTGGGTGTGACTCTGTCAGAGAATCTCTCTTGCATCCTTATCATCGTGGAATCTTTTGGAACCACTGGATTTGGTGAAACCTCCAAGTCAATGGCAATAAAGCTTGCCTTGTCTATTAGGTCAACAGCAGATTTCTTCAGGACCCATTGAAATCTAGTGGATTTCCCTGTCATTCTTCAAGCAAGACTTGAGTAGTATTTCCAGGTGTGGTATATGTTTCCTCTAAAATCCAAAACATGCAAACATGCACTTTCCCTTTTTCCTATGAGTAGGTAGTACAATGACCAAGATATTTTATATCTTATAATGATAATTTCTGCATTCTCTGAACTATTGAAATCCTAAAACCTGCACCAATTTGGCAGGTCTTTGAAGTGCTGTAGAGTTTATCTTGCACATTTTGGCAAAAATATATGTTAACATGATGTCCAGAGGCTTTTATTTTACTTTATCATTAGCTCCAATTAGCATAAATATCATCATATGCAGAAGTAATTATGTGGGTTTCTGTGAAATGGCAGGATGATCAAGGAAACTTCAAACAATTTTTTGAGAGAGAGCAAAATATCTATGGGATATGTGAGTAATTTTGTGTTTACTATTTCCACATTTTAAAAAAAGGTTTTTTCATCTTTCATGATGATTCTTAATGGAACACATTCACCTGAACAAAAATGACATACCAAGTTTTAAAATATGTGTGCTTTCTTCCAGCAAAGATATTCCATCTAGCAAAGTTGCTACATTAAGTGTTTCCATTGGGATAACTATTTGGCCATCTATAATAATATTCCACAATGCATTTGATTTTCAAGGAAATAAACAGATAAAATAATTGGGGATATGTTGGAGGCTCTGATTCTTATAATTGCAAGTCGAATCATTAACAATTTAACAAAAGATACAGTATTTCTTCTCTACCTCCTAGATCACAGGATTAAGTTTCAGAGGCTTTCATACGATGCTTCCTAGTAAAATAGCTCTTGCTCAGCATTTCACAATCATGTTACTAATGTGAGGTATCTGCAATTGGCTAAGTTCATCTGTCTTTGTTGTGCTTCTGGGACTTAATAACCATAGTGAAGATCCTTATAAACTTTTTCCCACTGTGAAATGATATTGTTCCAGTCTCCTCTGCATTTGCTGTTTCAAAGCTATGAGAAAGTAACCATTTTCTCCCTCTTCCCACAGGCAGAATCAGGTAGTAGTATCAGTGAAACTGATAAGTGATTTGATAATTCTTCCCACCTTAGGATGCAGGAAGCACTCTTGGATATTCTGTAGAGTAATTTATTGAGGTTTGAGGACAGGTGGAGCCACTACCATCACCACTTAGGTTTCAAACACTGTCCCCTCCCCATGTCAGCAGGGCGCAATGGAGAGTTGTGCCTCTACCCTCACTCAACACCAAGAGATTGAACAAGTTCCTGTGAATCAGGATTGATCACTACTATCCCCATAACTCCCACCCACTCCTGGAGTCAGAGAATCTCCATGGGGTACTGTACTCCTACCTCTAACAACCATCAACATAATAGCAGGTGGTGGGAGACATGGCAAGTCAGCACTATTATCACCCTACTCAGTGTGTCAATAGGGACTTTGTGTAGCTGAGCTCCAACATCACCTGGCACCAACACGGCATGAAAATGGTGGGAGAAAGGGTTAGAAAGCATTCTAATTCCCTTTCTCCTGTCAGGTAGCAGTGGGGCTAAGTGGGAGACTTATAAGAATATTTGGAGAAAACAAGAAAGTTGTCATGAAATAGATGTTGGGATTTTCTGACAAACAATTTGAAGTAGATGTCTTAAAAATGTATCATAAAGAATTTAAGAATTCCCTGGGGACAAATGAAGAAACAGAAAACGTCACCAGTGAAATGGAAGTTATAAAAACAGCAATATAGAAAAGGAACTGGAAAAAAGCATTATAACTGAATTAATTTCACAGGATGGGCTCAATAGTAGACATTACAGAAGATAGAATCAGTACACTGGAGTACAGATCAATAGAATTTACTCAATCTAAAAACATAGAAAATAGAATGAATTTTTTTATCATCTCAGAAATCTTTGGGTATTGAAAGTATGTTTGAAAAAATTTACTGAAAAATGCCTAAGTTTGTTGCAAGAAACAAGAGATCCAAGATGCTTAGTGGACCCAGTTAGAGGAACCCCCCAAAAATACTCCATATGAAGACATTAAAATTAAACATCTGTAAACCAAATTTAAAAAACTTGAAAGAAGCCATAGAAATGATGCATTACTTATAGAGGGACAAAGATTCAAATGAGAGTAGACATCTTTAACATGAACCTAGGGGGACCAGATGGAGATGGCACAATATTTTTCAAATATTGAAAGAAGAATGCTCACCCACAAATTCTTTATCTATTGAAAATATGCTTCAGGAGTATTGGAGAAATAAAAGAATTCTCAGAGAAATTAAAACTATGAAAATTTATTGGTAACAAGATGGTTCATAAAGAAGGAGTAAGGCAAAATTTCCATACAGAAAGGAGATGCTATCAAAATAAAGCTTGAAAAGTTCAGAAAAGAAAGAAGAGCATCAGTATGGGCAAAAATATGGGTAAATATAATATACTAGCTATTTCTCATGAATTTCTTAAATTATACTTGCTGAATGGAGCCATAATCACAAAACCATATGATGTGGAAGTTAATATATACAGAGGAAATATTTAAGAAAATTATATATTAAACCAAAGAAGAATAAAGAAACCTAAATGAAAGTATGATTTTAAAATATTCAATATAGTAAAGGTCAATATCCTTAGTCAATAATGTTAGATGTGTATATAATAATACATAGATATCCAAGAAAGCAATAGTTCAAGACTATATATTTCAAACTCTAGTGATAAATCCAGATGGAATCCTGAAAAAGTATTTCAAAAAAAGCAAAAAGTGTTAAGAAAATTGAAATGTAAGAATGATAAAAGAGGAAACAAGCATAGTACAATAAAATAACAGTCTTAAAAACTAAAATGTTAATAATTGCCTTTAATTTAAAAACATCAATATTTAAATTAATTTAAACTACTTGATTAAATAATTTAATCAATTAAAATGCAAAGATTGGCACAGTAGATTAAAAACACTATCACAAAAACATGGAGTTTACATGACAATATTTCAATTGTATTGGCATATGCAGTATGAAAGTAATAGAAAATATTTACCATGAAAATATTAATATAGAAAAGCAATATTGGACATAAACATCATATAAAGTAGACTGCAGAACAAAGAAAATTTCTAGAGGCAAAAACAATTATACAATGGTAAATGTGTCGATTCATTGGAAGACAAAATGATGCTAAATGTGCATGCACCAAAAAGGAAAGCTTCAAAAATAATGAAGTAAAAACTTGTGTAACAAAAAGGAGAAACAGACCATTTCATAATTAGTAGTTGGTCCTTCAACATCTCATTCTCAGAAACTGAAGAATAAATGCATATAAAACAATGAAGGACCTAGAAAAATTCAGCAACAGATTCAACAAATAGGATCTAATTGACTTTTATGGAACCCTAGCTCAAACAAAAGCAAACTATTATTTTTGGTATGCAGTCATGCTCTATTGATCATGATGGAATATAACATAGGCTATAAAACTAACGTCAACAAATTTAAAAGAATTGAAATCACATATAGTTTGATCACTGATCATAATGTGAGCATGTTCCAGGAGTACATAGACAGGGCTCAATTCTCTTAAAAAAAAAAAAAAAAAAACAATGGATGGAGGGCAAAAAGTTGCCCAAGGGAGTTACTTTAGCAATTTGCTATCCAGGAGAGTGCTGTGCCTCTTCCAGGAGGAAAGGGACAGAAAGAAAAAAAAAGCCAAACAAAAGTCATGAGTTGCTAGAACTAGCAGCTGATAATGGCACCCATCCTCCTCCCTCAACATGAACAGTCTGTGTAAACACTATGGCTGACTGCAGCCAACCAAAAGAGGAACAGATGTCTTTCTCCCTTGAGGGAGGGAGAGTGTGGTGAATGGCAGAGAGTCGTTTCTCATCATTGAGTTTGGTCATCAAAGGCTACTTAGAATCTTGGTTCTGGCAAGACCAGAATCATGGGCAAGGTGATTTTGAAAGAGACACCTCTAGGGAAAGGTTCCCTGAAGAAGACCATCTACTGGCAGGCTGGGAAAATGGAGGAAGAAAAAAAATTTGAGCCTGTCAAGCTCCAGGACCCTGGGTCTCTGGCCCTATTATGTTAACTTAGACTGAGCAGTTTTAAGGACTTAGAATAAGTTGAAACAAAAATAAAGGAAAAGACATAGAATTACAACTACTAGGCAATAGAGAAATAGACTATCAGAGTAAATTCACCAACATAGATTGTTGACTAGATAACAGCAAATAATTACTAGCAATACTAAAATATGGGAAGAAATGGCACAGCCAAAGATAAAAAAAACAAAAATTGTTATGAGACATAGATTTAAGACAACTAATCAATGATAAGCACAGATATCTCCTGAATCAAATCAAGGAATTGAAGGAAAATATGGCTAAAGTGATGAAGGATATTAAGAATACACAATTTGAGCATACAGAAGAAATTGTAAACAAACTTAAAAATAACAGATCTTATGCAAATGAAAATGTACCATAGAAGAAATCAAAATTACACTAGAATCACATAACACCAGTTTTGAGCAGGCATGAGAAATAATTAGCAAATTAGAAGATAAGACAGCTGAAACCATACAGATAGAAGGGATAGAGAGAAAAATGGAATAAATTGGGCTGGGAATCAGGGAATTGAAGAACAGCATAAAATGCAAAAACATACCCATCAGTGATATCCCAGATTGAGAAAAGAAGGAGAGAAGTGGCAGAAGAAATGTTTGAGAAAATAATTGCCTTCTGAGAGTCTATTTATCAACCCACCAAGGGGGGGCAGGAGTCAGTGCTGAGTCATAATCTAATGATGTGGTTGAATCAAAGCCCGAGCCTTAACATAATTTAATCAAATATCTCAGCTGAATCTCAGAAAATCAAAGCGTTATCATACCTAGAGGAAAAGACCACTTTACAAACATAATCAATATCTTTTTTTGGAATTCATAAAATATATCAAATTGCCACAGAAGCATAAAGATGAACTGTTTAAATTAAGTACTGCATTTACATTAATAAGATTGAATGTTACTCAAATAACTCCACAATTAAGAGACATAGATTGGTAGAATGGATAAAAAACTATGATCCATCTATTTTCTGCCTACAAGAGACTCATCTTAGACCCAATGACACAAAAGTTTGAAAATTAAAAGTTGGAAAATTATTTTAAACACAAAATGTAACCAAAAATGAACTGGGGTAAATATATTAATATCAGACAAAATAGATTTAAATGCAAAACTGTAGTAAAAGGCAAAGGACAATATTTATTAATAAAAGTGGCAATGCATGAAGAAGAAAGAACAATAAAAAATATTTACACACCTAAACAAGTTGCCCTAAATTACATGAGGCAACCACTAGCAAAACTTAGTGGAGAAATATATGCCTCTAAAATCATATGGGGGACTTCAACGCACCATTCCCAGCAATAGACAAAACATAAATAAAGAAGGTCAATAAAGAAAGAGAGATCTGGAGTAGTATGTAAATGGACTTAGACCTAATAGACATAAACAGAACATTGCATGCACCTCAAACAGCAGGATATGCAATCTTGTTGATGATCACTGACCATTCTCCAGGGCATACCCCATGTTTCGCCATTGAACAAGTCTCAGTGAATATAAAAAGATTGAAATTATACAAAGCACTTTCTTTGACCACAATGGAATTAAAATGGAAATCAATAATGGGAAGAAAACTGTAAAATTCACAAATATTTGGGTGTTAAATGACACATATGTGCACAATCAGATATTAAGGAAGAAATTACAACAGAAATCAGTAAATGTCTCAAGTCAAATGAAAACGAGAATACAGCATACCCTAACTAATGGGATGCAGTGAAGACAGTACTGAGACGGAAAATTGTAGCCCTAAATGCTTACATTAAAAAAGAAGGAAAAGCTAAAATCAAAGACCTAATTGCACATTTGGAGGAAATAGAAAAGCAAGAGCAAACTAATTCTGAAACAAGCAGAAGGAAATAAATAAAAAATATTAAGGCAGAATTAAATGAAATTGAGAATAAAAAAAAAAAACCCAACAAGATAAAAAGAGTTCCTACAATCAAAAGTTGTTTTTCTTGTGTGAAGATTTATAAACTTTACAATCCCATAAATAGAATAACAAAAAAGAGAGACAATGCTAATAAATAAAATCAAATGAGAGCAGGCACATCACCACTATCCTCATAGAAAATAAGACAGGATCATAAGAGGGTACGATGAAAAATCACATGCCAACAAGTTGGACAATTTGGATGTAATGGATGAATTTCTAGACATAAACAACCTACATTGGCAGAAGAAGAAATAGAAAAACTCACCAGACTAATCACAATAAATGAGATTAAATCAGTAATCAAAAAGCACCCAAAAGTGAAAATCCTAGGACCAAATGTCTTCACAGGTGAATTCTACAAATCTTTCTGAAATGAATTAATAATCCTACTTAAACTCTTCCAAAAAATTCCGGAGTTGGGAACATTGCCTAATTCTTTCAGTGAAAATAGCATTACCCTAATACCAAGCCACAGAAAGATCCTACAAGAAAAGCAAATTATGGACCAATCCTTCAATGAACTTAGATGCAAAAATATCAAAACAATACTTGCAAATCGAATCCAACAATACAATAAATGAATTATACACCATAATAATAGAGTTTGCTTCCAGCTATGCAAGGATGTGTCAACATAAGAAAATCAATTAATTTAATGAATCATTTTAACTAAACAAAGGAGAAGTAATACATGATCATTGTTATCAACGAAAAAACGATTTTGACAAAATTTAGAATTATTTCTTTTTCTAATTAAGTAAATTTATTAAAATGTTTATGTAGTTTTACCTATGACAGTAAGAATACATTTTTATCTTGTAGAAGTATGCTATAGGAGCATTTTTACCCATATGCCAGTTGACTAAGAAAGATATCTTGAACATGTTTCATAAAGGAATTTACATGATTCACTGTTGCAAATGAAAAAGTGGAATTCTGTAGCACATTTCTTTGACTTGTGTAATTGCTGTGAAAAGAGATATTCATATGACAATGAATGAAATTGTTCCTCTACCTTATACCATATACCAAAATTAAAACAAAATGAATTAATAACATAACTATAAGGGTTAATATCACAAAACTCAAAAAAAATGGGAAAAATCTACTGGATATTGTATTATCCAGTGGATTTTAGGTATGGCAACAAAAAGTACAAACAACCAAAGTTTAAATAAATAAATTAGATTTTTCAAAATTAAAATCTTTTGTGCATCAAAGGACATTATCAAGAAATTAAAAACACTACACAGTTGTAAATTATATCTACAAAAAGAGTTTGATGTCCACAATATATAGAGACTCAGGTAATTAAGGAACATAAAGAAAAATATATTTTTTTAAATGGGCAAAGTATTTCAACAGATATTTCTGTAAAGAAGATAAATACATAAAAAAACAATAAAAACTCAAAAAGTTGCTCAACATCATTGCACATGAAGAAAAGGCAAATCAAAATCACAATTATGTTTCAATTCACACCCACTAGAATGGCTAATTTATTATTGCTTGAGGGAAAATATCAAGTGATAACAAGGTTATAGAAGAATGGGAGTCTTATACATTATTGTTGAGAATGCAACAACATGCAGCCCCTGTGGAAAACAATTTGGAGCTTCCTCAAAATGTTAACATAAAATTAACCATATAACCCTGTAGTTCCACTTCTAAGCATACACCCAAAAGAATTGAAAATAATGAATTGAATAGATATTATAGACATGTTTCTAGCAGCACAGCAACCAAGTGGTAGAAGAAACCAATGTGGACATTAATAAGAAAAATCAATAAACAAAATAGTATAAATATACAATGAATTATTTAGCCATGAAAAAATGAGTTCCTGATATATATTATAAAACAAATGAATCATGGGAGTAAAATAAGCCAGATACAAGAGTACAAATATTTTGTGATGTACCTTATATGAAATGCCTAGAATAAGCATATTCATAGAAACAAATAGTTATAGGTTACCAGGGCCTACCGATGGTGTGGTATAGCAAGTCCATGCTTTATGGATACAGAGTTACTGTTTGGGGAGATGCAAACTTTTAGTAATATATGATGGTGATCAGAGCAAAATTTGTGAATGTAATTGATGCTTCTGAATAGTACAGATGAAAGTCATGTAGATGAACAATTTTGTGCTGTATATATAACTTTTTCAACAATTAAAATTTTAAAATTAATTATGTAAATAATAATAAAATGGATTGCCTACACATATAAAATATCACTACTACTCTTTATTTTGTATATGATGTCTATCTTAAGATTCACTATTGTTCTCTACTTGGTCTAAAATAACACTTTAATTATATTTTTGAGTTTTTCTAAGTTTGATGGAATATACTTCTTGGATTAAGGTGAAGTTTTGGTGGAATAGTCCAGAATAAACTAAGTATGATTTGAGTGTGAAGAATTAAAGTGAAGGGATTGGCAATAGCATATATTTTCAAATATATTATCAGAAAAGGCAATTGAAAAGAAGTAATGAAAAAGAGAAACAGGGCTTGGAATATATTTTTATTGCTTGTTTTGTGAAAGGGGAGGAAAGAGATAAGATGTGAGTATTACTTATAGGGAGAATGAAGTTGAAGAAAGAAAATATGTATTGGAGAGTACAAAGTGTGAGAGTGATGAGGATGAAGCAGAATAGCTAGCAGAATAGGAGCCAGGAGTCAGACAGGACAACAAATCATGGGGGTAGAGGGATTCCAGCTGTGGGCAGTGTGCTTGTGAATCATGTGGAATGGAGGGGAAATCCATGAAGACAAAAAAATCCAAAGCAGTTGCGTCTGGATGACTGGATGACTCCTACACCTCTTCCCGTGATTCACCCAATATTGTATAAGGGAATGAAGAAGATGGAAAGGGATTGATCCGGTGTGTGGTTTCTCGATGAATAACCAGGTTTCCTTTAACGTACAGACATAAATTGTGTAAAATTTAAGTGTGCTTTCCTCAAAGAGACATACCTGATTCCACCTCACGGTTAAGTCTCCAATATAATTTACATTCTCCCAACATACTGTAATATCCCTGCTTATCTTAAATTGTTCAGTTTTAGCTATAATTATTATTTTCTTGTTTTTTGTACAAACTAGACTCTTAACTCCATGATAACCAGTGCAATATAAATTTTAATAATAATGACTTTCTACTAAGAACAATGTCTGTTACATAAAGCATAAAATAAGCATGAATATAAGAATAATTTATTTATTAAATTAATAATATAGTAAATAGTATACTATTCTGAATACTATGCCATGATCATTTAGCACATTTGCATAAACAAATAAATACATACATATAAAAGAATTTTTGTAATCACATATATACTTCAATATTGCTCCAAATTTTATGCCATAGATACCTAGCTAAAGGTTAAAAACTATTAAGCAGAAATAACTACACGTCTTACAAAAGTTATCTTAAGTCTTTTTTTTTTTTTAATTTTTAATTTTTTTTATTTGTAAAATGAT
>JAQZBX010051426.1:0-19395 GCA_029593785.1 Cabassous unicinctus | reverse complement strand
AAAAAAAAAAAAAAGCTGTTATCAAGAGAAGCAACAGAACCTAGTGGTCAAAAGATAAACCTCAGCTCTGCCACTTAACCACTGTGCATATAACTTTAGGTGTTATTCCCTATTTTCCCTCCCTCTTTGTGCCTTAAGTAAAATATTTACACACCATCCAGATATACATTTTACAACATGAAGAAACCATGGTAGGGTATTGCAAAAAATCTGAGTAAGGCCAAGTATTAAAACTTAGGACCTTTTGATTCACAACCGCAAAGCTTTAGAGTTTTTAACTGAATTATATGTTCTATGCACAAGACACTTTTTTTTCCTCAAAAAAAGGCACATTCTCTTCTTCAAACCCTCTCTTAGATGAGATTCCATAGACTGGAATGGAATCTACCTCCTAAAGGCAGACAACTCAGAATATTAGTCTTTTCTATGCCATACCTGTTTGGTTACTGAAAATCTAGACAACTGAACTTGGAAATTAGACTCAGAGCAGTTGACTTAATCTCCATTTTTATATCTGATCCCAGAATCTGGGATGTTTTAAGTTTGGAATTCTTTTCCAGTGGATTAAAACCAGCTCTAAAAATGGTTTTGTATCTCTAACAAGATATCAAGGGCAAGAGAAAGGAAATTCACAAACCTGCACAAACATAGCCTTGCTGCTTTCCATGGACATGCTGCTGGTCTGGTCTGAAATTAAAAGAAGTAGTTTATTCACTGTGTCATTTTGAGATTATTTTATAAGTCCCAAAAAGAGAAAGATTATATTTTCAAACTAATCTATTCCTCTGGGTATGATACCCTTTGATTGAATTAAATTCAGCTGAGGGGCTTTTGATTGGATTACTTGATAAGGTAGCTTTAGGGCTTTTGATTGGATAGGCATAACAGGTTGAGTCTCAGCCCCCTTGCTGGGTCTGATATAAATGGACACTCAGAGAAAAAAAGGATGCCGCATATTTTTTATTCTTTGTGAGAGAGAGGATTGCTTAAGCACAAAACCCCCACAAAGCAGCTCAAGAAGAGACCAGCCCTGCTATCTGCCTGATAGCTTAAGCTGAACTTGGGAAATGAGCAGAACAGTGGAGACTGACATAGGAGACTGGGAAAAGATAAGGCCAGCTTGCAGCTGAAATCAGGAAGAAAGCAGAGCAGCTGAGCTTGAGAGAAGAAGCCTGGAGGGAAGGCAGAGACCAAGCAGAGATCGCCTGCCATCTTGCTTCAACATGTGGCAGCTGAGGTAAGATAGCACCTCTTATGGTGCCTCGAGTTGGACTTCTCACAGCCTTGGAACTGTAAGCTTTTACCCCAAATAAATACCCTTTTAAAAGCCAACACATTTCTGGTACTTTGCATAGGCAGTCCTTTGGCAAACTAAAACATTCACTTTCACGAAGTATCACTCACAATGTCTCTAGCACTCTGTTAACAGATTCAAGTAGTTTTAGTAAATATAGGACTTCAAGCCTAGAACACCAAAATCTCCCTTCCCCTAACTTCCAGTGTGCTCTGCCATGCCTGAAGTCCTACCAATTGAATTCAAATGGAATACAAACGCATTACATTAGAAGGGTTAGGCTGGTTTCCATTCACATTGTGAAGTCCCTGAGAAATGCACATCAACATGACATCCTCAGTCTTCCTGTGAAAGAATAGCTATTCTCTCTTGTTCCCAAGAGTGGATGCAGCTAAGTGAGCATGGCCCCTGAGGAGGAAGGGGATGAAATTCGGATGGAGTACCAGAGTCATGTTTCTTGAGTCTGTCCTGAGAGCCCACCAGAAAAAAAAAAAAAAAAATCACTCGAAGACCAAGCATAAAGAAAAAAGACAAAACGTTTGGCCTCACCTGGTACTTCATCAAAGAAACTCTTCAGAATATTCAGAAGAAACAACAGTGACATCTGCAAAGAAAGAGAGTACATGTCAGCAGGTAAAAATCTCCAGACAAATTTCTCTTCCTATTAAAAACTGAAACTTCTTGGTTTATTGACAGTTGCCACAGTCAAGCATATCCTAAGAGAGGGATCTGGGCAACTATGCTGCTTCTCACTCTTGTAGTCAAACATCAGAATTTTCCTGCAGCCCCATGGGTTCCAGGGGAAAGGACAGTATAGTTAAATTTATTAGCCATTCTATACACGCAGGGCAGTTAGAACACAACAAGTACTGAAGGAGAGCTCCATTCTGCAAATGAAGTATATTCTTCAAAGGAGAATATGAGAGGCAGACTAGGAATTTAAAACCACAAAACCCACCCCTTTTCTAATTGGCAATTCAGGAGCCACTGAAATACAATTTCCAGTTTCCTCCAACTACTATGTGTAAACCCTCATACATTTGGAACAGTACTCTAATACAGTGTATGTCAGTAAGTGTTAGTTATTATTTGTGTATATAAGCATTGGACTGTTCAGAAATTTTCCTTTGTAGGTAAGGTCAGTTGCTTTCTTCTTTTAGGGAAAAAACAATAAGCCAGGTGTACCTGACTATTGGGGTATATTTGGGAGAACAAAAGGCATTGAAGTCTCATTAATCCTTGGTTAAATTGGAGGCAGAAAAATGAAAAAAGATGGAGAATCAATAGAGGAAGTGGGCAGATATAGGGCCACTGCTTAATTCATGAGGTTTTAAATCCCTTCACTTCTGATCAGTCTAAAGTCAAATGAAATTTACACTAATGGTATCCTTGGTTCACAAAATTCTGTGTATGAATTATATTGTAATCAGCTGGGGCGGGGGGGGGAAGGAAATATTACCCCAGTCCTGTCACCAAGCCCTTCAACCCCATGGAGACAGACACCAAGGAGACAGATTTTTTAGAGAAGCCAAGAAGGCATGGTCCAGGAGATCAAGTAGGAGAAGATCTCAGAGCTGTGAGCTATGTTGCTATTCAACAGATTGTTTCTCTGAACATGAATGGGACAATGCTTAAATTTCCCTCTAAATTCAGAGAATTTTTGGCAAAACTTTACCTCACAGAACAAAAGCTGTAAAACTATCCCAAATCTACACGTGACCCAATGACATTGCTAAGCAATGAGATTTAAGAAAGGAAAGGGAGGCAGAGAGAAATTACTGCATTCTTGAAGAGAATCCTTACTACTAGCCTCAGGACCTTCATTCTCAAAAGTTTAAGGTGATTGAATCCATAGCAACTAAATCTGAGAAAACAAAATGGAAGACAGTTGTAGTTACAAATACTGAAACCAGGTAAACTGCAGGAAACCAAAACATTGGTCCTGTCACCAAGGTCTTAAACCCCAAACACAAAGGAAATTATCCTTTTAGGGAAGCCCAGAAAATTCCCTAAAGGAATCTTCAGAGGTCCAGGTGGGGCAGACCTCAGGGCAGTGAGCTGTATTGTTATTCAACAGACTCTATCTCCTGACATGACTGGGAAAAGTTCTCAAATTTTTCTCAATTTTTGAAGAATTTTTGTCAAATTTTTACCTCAGAGAACAAAGCAGTAAAACAATGTCAAGCATATAAGAGATCATAGGACACTACTAAGTCATTAGAAGAAAGCAAGAAAAGGGAGAGAGGGAGCTATTGCTGCATTTTTGATGGAGAGAATCCTTACCTGTGGCCTCAGTGGCTTCATCTGCAAAGCTGGAATCAGTTGACTGCACATCAGGAAAGAAATCTGGGAAAACAAAATGGAAGATGGGTCTGGTCACAAACTGCTGTTGGTAATCCAGTACACTGGAGGAAAGCAGACCTTCCCTCAGGAATGCAAGAGATGCAAGCCCACCCTGCTCAGGCCTCCTGTGAAGTCAGGACTCTCACTTACCAAACTCCGTTGTGTTCTGCAGAGGCTCTTCAGTAGATGAGTCTATGAAAGACGAAAAGAAAAGAGCAGCTCAAGTACTTCCATGGATAATTACATCCATTTCCATATGCTACTCATTCCCAACTATATATTTTTTTCTGGGAAAAACATGGAAGATAAAGTGGTACATTAACTAAATGTGTGCCCACAATAGTCTCCCTTCTGCCAATCTGAAGAAAATCCAATAGCGCCCAGGAAGGTATCTCAGTGCCCCTGGCTCCATCTTCCTTGAGGGGGTCAATGTAGAGGAACATTTGCTCCTGTGAGTACAATTATGAACAGATAAAAATTGGTAAAACTGGAACATAATGAAATTCCAAAACTCCATTCTCCTCTCTAACTCATCTGGTTGCCTGAAAGCTACATGGAAAATGGGTAAGGTGTAGGAAACCATGATCCTGTTAAAAAGTCTTTCAACCCCATTGAGACTCCAAGGAGCTCATCATTAGATAGAGAAGTCCAGAAGGCTGCTCCAGGAAACCGGATCAGGCAAGAGAAAGGGCTGTGAGCTATGTTGGTATTCAACAGATTCTTTCTCCTGACACGATGGGGAAAATGTTCACATTTTTCTCAAGTTTCAAAGAACTTTTGGGAAATCTTTACTCTATCTCAGAGAACAAAGATGGAAACGTATCCCAAATCTATAAGTGACCAAAGGACATTGCTAAGCAATGATACATAAGAAAGGAAAGGAGGGCAGGTAGATATTGCTGCATATTGGAAGAAGGGAATCCTTACCTGTGGCCTCAGTGGCTTCATCCACAAAGCTGGAATTAGTTGACTTCACATCAGGAAAGAAACCTGGGAAAAGAAAATGGAAGATGCATCTGGTCACAAACTGCTGTTGGTAATCCACTACACTGGAGGAAAGTAGACCTTCCCTCAGGAATGCAAGAGATGCAAGCCCACCCTGCTCAGGCCTCCTGTGAAGTCAGGACTCTCACTTACCAAACTCTGTTGTGTTCTGCAGACGCTCTTCAGTGGATGACTCTATAAAAGACAAAAAGAAAAGAACAGTTCAAATACTCCCGTGGGGAAATACATCCATTTCCATACGCTACTCATTCCCAGCTAGATTTCTTTTCTGGGGAAAACATGGAAGATAAAGTGGCACATTAACTGAATGTACTTTTCTGCCAATCCTTAGAAAATCCAGCAGTGCCCAGGAGTGTGTCTCAGTCCCCCGAACCCATCCTCCTTAAGGGGGTCAGTTTAGAGAGGAGCATCTGACATTATGTGTCCAAATGTAAACATAATGAAATTGGTAAAATGGGAACAGAATGAAAATTCCAAAGACTCTGTCCTCCTCTATAATATGTCCAGTCTCCTGAATGCTAAAAAGAAAAGAGGTAAGAGGCAAGGAACATGGTCCTGTCAACACGTCCTTCAACTCTGTGGAGACCCCAAGAGAGCATCCTCAATAGAGAATACTAGAAGGCTGGTCCAGGCAATTATGTTGGGACAAACATGAGGGCTGTGAACTATATTGGTATTCCGATTCTTTTTCTGACATGACTGGGAAAATGCTCAAATTTTCCTCAAGTTTTAAAGGACTTTTGGCAAAATTTTATTCTACCTCAGAACACAAATGAGGAAAGGAACCCCAAATCTGTAAGGAACCCTAGGACATTGTTAAGCAAGGAAAGGGAGGCAGAGTGAATTACTGCATTTTTGATGAAGGAATCCTTACCTGTGACCTCAGTGGCTTTGTCCTCAAAGCTGGAAGTGGTTGATTGCACATCAGGAAAGAAATCTAGGAAAACAAAATGGAAGATGGGTATTGGGAATCCAGTACACTGGAGGAAAGCAGGTTTTCCCTCAGCAACGCAAGTGATGCAAGCCCACCCTGCCCAGACGCCCTGGAAAGTCGGACCCTCACTTACCAAATGCAGTTGTGTTCTGCAGAGGCTCTTCAGTAGTTGCCTCTAGAAGAGACAAAAAGGAGAGAACAGCTCAAGTACTTCCATAGGTGATCATAACACCACCACTTCCAAACCCTAGATTTACCACCTAGGTTTTTTCTCAGTTTAACATGGAACATAAAGTGTTACAATGAGGGAGCAGATGTAGCTCAGTGTCAACCACTGAGTCTGCTTCCCATGCACGAGGTCCCAGATTCTATCCCCAGTACCTTCTATTAAAAAACAAACAAACAAACAAAAGGTGTTACAATGAACCAGGTGAATCTCACCACAAGTCTCTTCTCTGCCAACAGCGTATAAGTCCAGCAGTTCCCATGAGCGTATCTCAGTGCCCCTGTCTACACCACCCTTGAGTGGGTCAATTTAGAAAGGAGCATTTGATACTGTGTTTCCAAATGTGAATAGAATGAAAAATTGATAAAACTGAAACAGAACAAAATTTCCAAAGACTCCACCCTCCTCTATAGTGTGTCCCTCTCCTGAAAGCTAAAACGGGGTGGGTAGTGGGGAGAGAGAGACAGACAGTTCAGGGAAGTTATGAGGGGTGGGGAGAGGAGGGATGGGTGGGTTGAGGGGAGTGATTTGGAGGGGCGTTGATAGAGCAGCCTGCATGAGCTGGAAGGCAGGGAAAGGGAGAGGGAAGATGAGGAGAGAAATATGAGAGAGAGGAGGAACTTGGGGGAGATGTGAAGAGAGCAGGGACATGAGGGGGAAACTGTGATGGGAGAAGGCCCATGAGGGGGAAACTGAAGGGAGAAGGCCCATGAGGACAAAACTGTGGGCGGGTAGGGTGCTGGGGAGATGCAAGGGGAGGACTCGTGGCGGACGTGGGGAGGCCTGGCGAGGGGGTCAGGTACAGCCGGGACCGGATCCCTGTGCCCCAGGCAGCGCTGCGCTCATTGTCGCCACCTGGCCGTTACCAGGATGCGTCCTGGACCTGGGCACTTCCACCCAGTAGGAACCGTGGTCTTAGCTGCACAAAGGGACTCCCGAAGGTTAAGATTCAGGTGAAGAGAACCAATTGACAGCCTCTTCCAAAGAAATACATTTGAGCATCTACATGTTTCTCACATTGTACTCGGTGCTGGCAACAATTTATGACGGAACACTGCACTGACCCTTGAAGAACTCAGTAGTCTACAAAAGGAATCAGCCATATTAATAAATTGTTCCAACTGTATGGAGAAACATCAAAAAAGGGGCATTTACAGAATGCGTTTCCTTTCAATGAACAATATGTGACATTGTGACTGGGACATTGTGAGCGATTTTAAGAGTTTGGCATCCTGTGTGGCTCTGAACAACTGGGGTGTGAGATTACATTTTTTTTCTGAATGGCAAGTGTTGTTTCATATTGACAGTCTCTGGAAACCCTTTTCTAGACCAATGCTATTATAATTATTTCTTCAATTATTGTGCTTTTAAGAGAATATTAAAAATCTAGCATAATGCTGAGGAATGGTGAGACAGTAGTGAATAGTAAGCCTTTGGAAGTTGGAAAATGAAAGCCCGCAGACACCGTAAAAGATCAAACTAGGTGTGGAAAGGGAATCCTCGGTCCTGTCAGTAAGTCCTTCAACCCCATGGAAACAACAAGATCATCCTTTTTAAAAGCTCAGAATGCTCATCTAGGAGACCAGGTCGGGCAGACACTTGAGGTCTGTGAACTATATCGGTGTTCAACAGATTCTTCTCCTGACGCGACTGCAAAAATGCTCAAATTTTCCTCAAGTTGCAAAGGTCTTTTTCAGTAATTCTTTACCTCACAGAACAAAGCAGCAAAAGAATCTCAAATCTATAAGTGATCACAGGTCATTCCTAAGCAATGAGATGTAAGCAAGGAAAGGGAGCCAGGGAGAAATTATTGCAATTTTGAAGAAAAGAATCCTTACTCTTGGCCTCAGTGGCTTTGTCCTCAAAGCTGGAGATGGTTGACACTGTATCAGGAAAGAAATGGAAGAGGGTGTAGTCACAAGCTAATATTTCAAAAGAACAAGATCAAGAACGGAATACACCCTACTAAAATGAGCCACTTCTCCCATTTTTCATTTAATGAATTTTGTCTAGGACCTCCTTTCTGGTCTGTTCCACAGAATGCACACTCTCAATCTTCTAGAGTTTGCTAACCAAGTAAGCAAACCCTGTAGGTCTTTGTGGCTGCCTGTGCTTCAGTTAATTACGGACACCCTGCCCTTGAGGCCAAAATCATTAGCTCTCTAATTTATTCACTTTTTTAATGTACAGTCTTATGCAGCAAAGAACCCCAAACACAGCATCTGATAAATTGAAAGCTGCCAGAGCCAGAGCTAGAAAGAAGAAGGCAGGGCAAAGCATGCATTGTAATGCAAACAATGAAACCCCTCATCCTGAGAAATCCACCTGAACCCAGCAGCACCTAAAAAGGAAAGTTCCAAAACTGGCTTCCTGTCCCTCTTGCAAATCACCAGGCCATCTATTTCTTTCCAGTGCAGCCCCACTGCTTTCCAATGCATGTGACTATCTGCTAAAGCACTTGGATCTCTACTGTACTCCACTATAAAATATGGCAAACCTGCTTCATAGGACTTTTAAATCTGAATTAAATAAAGCTTCTAAATCACCCATCGGTAGCTAGGACTCAGAAAAACCTTAATCATTCTCTAATAAACCACCCTAATCACATCTGGCTCAACCTTATTTATTACTTTCACAAAGTCAATTCAAATGCAAAACCCAAAAGCAAGAGCTCAGCAGCCCATCTCAAGACCAAGCCCATACAATTCTTAAAAAAATTTTTTTTATTCTTTAAAAGCTACTTAGATTACATAAATGTTACACAAAAAATATAGGGATTCCCATATGCCCCACTTCCCACACCTCCCACATCCTCCCACTTAAACATCCTTCATTAGTGTGGCACATTCATTGTAACTGATAAACACATCCTGGGGCTTTGCCATTAAGCATGGACCATACATAGTTCACATTGTAAAGCTCATACGGTTTTAACCCCATTTCACTTTACAACTTTTACATCACGGGGCTGTACCTCTCGCTGGCTACTCACACAACACGCGAACCTCACAAAAGGATGTTGGCCCCGCTCTCCAAAATACCCCCAGACACCGCACTCACCTGGGGCTGGGGTGGGGAAAGCAACAGCCAGGGCAGCCAGGGCAGAGAAGGCCAGCGCCTTTCCCAGCATGGTGGCGGCGGGGGCGGCGGGAGCAGGTGCTGCAGAGTGCGGGGCGTCGCGCTGCGCAGGCTTTTATACACCCCCCCGGCCCGCGCCTCCAAGGCCGCCTTTGCAGGGCTTGTAAAGAAGCCTCGCCCACCCGGGGACAAAGGCCGGGAGCCAGGCGGGACGCGGGAGGGCGGGAGGGAGCGGACCACAGGTTTGCAGGGAAAGGCTGATGACCTTTGCGAAAAGCAGGTGGCTCGTCCCCTCACCGCGACCGTCCTGTCTGCTTCCCCCAGGGCCAGGGGAGAAATTCCAGTTCCACAAGCTCGCCGAGGCTGCTGCCCTCCCGACCGCAAGGCGGAGGCTGTCATCAGCCTGGAGCTTGGGGAGAGGAGAGTGTTGCTCTGCTCAGCAGCTGAGTCCCCGGAAGGCTCGTTTACACGGCCTGGATTTCAGTCCCGAGTATCCTTCAGTCATGAAGCTTTACCCCACGAGCCTCGGGCCGAGCCTTCGGCTTCTTTAAGGCGCTCTAGGTGCTGCTACCCCAAGAGAGCGCCCTGTTGTTAACAGCATCCTACCGCGGGCGAGGCCCTGAAAGAGAACTGGCCGTGAAAACAACTACTACCGCTGCTGCTGTAATAACAGCGACACCTAAAATTACTACCGCTGCTGCTATAGTAGTAACAGCGATACCTGAAACTATATTACAAGATTTCCCCTGTACACCACCATCCTACTGCAGCTGGCATTATATCCCCATTTTCCTGATGAGGAGCCGGAGGCAGAGAGGTTAAGGGACTCCAGGTTCACCTGCACGGAGTCACTCTGGGCATTGCATACATTTTATCTCTGTGGACCTGGCTTCTCAGGGTGAACTTCCCAGTCCTCCCTCTGCGGTATCAATCTGTGATGAGACCACAGCTGAGGCGCTGACTCTTTAACCTCACAGAAAAGGGTGCAAAGTAATCCTGAGAACAGGCAAGTGACTTGCTCCCATCAACCAGCCTCAGCTCCGGGCTTGATTAAAAGTCAAGACCCTTCCTGGAAAGCAGCTTCAACTGGTAAGCCCTGTGCAGGGCTCTCAGCAAAGGCATGAAACTCCCATGAGGTCTTCAGACCTCACCTTTCTTCAGTTAGAAGATCACAGCTGATCTGTGCCGGCAGATACCACAGGGCTGACCATGCCATATTGAAAGAAATCTCTCAGTAATAATAATAATAACCACTAATATTTATTGAGTGTTTACCTGTGTGCCGAGGCATGTATTATTTTATCCTAACACCAATCCCAAGGTAATAGTATTATTCCCATTTTCTAGATGAGGAGACCATGGCACCAGGATGTTAGGTAGCTTATGAAAGGTCACACAGGAAGTGTTATAGAGTCAGGGAGCAAGCCTGCGGGCAGGCTGATGCTAGATCCCATATCCTTAACCATACTTTTGCCCCCCAGCCCAATTATCTCTCTGATCTCCCCACTGCTGGCTATGGCCTATGAAAAGGGGCGCTGTGTGAGGCTTCCCTGTAAAGGCAAAAACATTTTGCTTTTCTGGAAACTGGATTTCCTTAACAAGCCCTGTGCAATGAAGTGTGACCCAAACACAATAGTCAGGAGCTTAGGAAGCAAGAAGCTCATGAAAACTTGCTGGCAAATAGTACCAGCAAACATTAGGACTCAAATGAGACAATAACGCAATAAATCACGGGCCAGTGGAAGAAGGGAGATTTTATCTGCATCGGCCACAAAATAAGAATATTTCTTACCACCTCCAAGTGCAAGACTCAGCTGCCAAACGTGCTAAATGGAATGGCTGAACATTTTGAGGAGAGCTGGGCTTGGGAGCTACATGGCACTGAAGGGGCAGGAGTAGTGAGTGGCTTGCTCTAAAAAGCATTGTCTTGTAGCCTGACCACCTGAAATTAAGGACACTGCTTTAGTTAGTCTTCCAAAGGTCATGGCACCTGTCTTACATGCCTCGGTTTCCCCCCACAATAAAAGTGTGTCTGCCTGGTGACTACTGTATCGAAATGTGGGAGAAATGTGGTCTTCCTTCATGGAAAAGTGTTACTCTTTCTCATCACCCTGTACTGTTAGTCACTGACACAGCAGATCCCAGAGAAGAACCAGCCCTCTGCTAAGGTGAGAGTAGCAGAGGAAGGAAGGAGGGGAGGGGAGGGGAGGCTAGAATTAAAGCAAATCATCCCAGATTTGAATTAATTAAAGCAGAAAAAAGAACTTGCACTATCCTTTCCTTTGGAAAATATGTGGTCTTAATTCGATTGCATTAAACGAATTTTTCCATTAACACTAAAAGACAAGCCTGGCAGAAAGATTGAAATGTTTCTTGAGCACATTAAAGAAACTCAGGGGAGCGGATGTAGCTCAGTGTTTGAATGCCTGCTTCCCATGTACAAGGTCCTGGGTTCAATCCCCCTGGTACCTCCTGGAAAAAAACAACAACAACAACAAAAAACCTTTGCATCTCCTTCCTCTAGACAAGACCAGTTATTGGGACATGGGTTGAGCTGGGGAATGATATGTTGCAGAGGTGTCTCTGTCCCCCCATAATCTTTCCCCTGCCCCCAAAGACACAAGCTCTGAGGCACCTGGGAGCCAGGCATTTTGACAAAGGGCAAAGTATTTCTTTCATTCCAAAACCCAAACAATAATTTCCCCCTTAGGGAAGCAGTTTCCAGAGGCCAAGATACCAGTTTCTCTCCTGAGGAATGGGAGTACAACATGGGATAAAGATATTGTGTCCTGAGCCATCTGACCTCACAGATTAGATATGGATAAGAATTAGCCCAGTTTTTTAGAGTCAGGTCAAGCATTTTTTGTGCATCTGTTCAGTGACCCAGTTCTTACACTAAGTGCTATGGGCAATTTAAAAGAAGCCCAATGCGAATATTCTCGCTGTCCTGATTTTGTGATAATCAGGGTAGGCTAAACATTCACTATATTAGAAACCATGCATGTATCCCTAGACCTAGTTTTTCTCCCTAGGTCTGGTTTTCAGAATGCTGGTGATAAACTAAGCCTGATTTATTATATGACCATCCTGTATGGGAAATGACTGTAACTCTAGGTATCTTTGGTCAACCTTAAGAGATATAACAAGGGGACAGTGGCTAAAATGGTTGGACGTCTGTCTCCCATATGGAGGGACCTGGGTTTGGTCCCCAGAACCTCCCAGTAAAAATTAAAATATATATATATATATAGAAGGTGCGTGGGCCACCAGACCTCATGTGCGGATGCGCCGCCAGGCCCTGCATGCAGGTGCGCTGCGAGACCCCATCCGCGGGGGCGCCGTTAGGCCCTGCAAGTGGGTGCGCCATCAGGCCACGCAGGCCACGCAACAAGATGATGACGTAACAGGAGAGTGACACAAGGGACAGCCAAGACGAGGTGCGCCGAAAAACCAGGAACTAAGGTGGTGCAGGCAGTAGGACACCTCTCTCCCACAGTGGAGGTTCCGAGGATCGAATCCCGGTGAAGACAGGAGGAGAAGGATGAGAAGAGAGGGCAGGAAAAGGACACAGAGTCGCCCAGCGAATGGACACAGAAACAGCAAAAACGGGGAGGGGGGGTGAGAATGGATGAAAGTAAATAAATAAATAAATAAAGCCTTAAAAAGTTTATAGGGGAAGAAGATACGGACTATAGTTTGTAGTAATACTTTGATGATGCTCTTTCATGATATGTTAACAAATGTTTCACAGCAATGCGGGGTGTTTGTGGAGGGAGGGTGAGGTATGGGAGCCCTGTATGATGTTATGCATGTTTGTTTTGTAAGTTCACGATGTTTGCTGAACACTTATAGTTTATGTATGTTCATGTATGAATGATATACTTCAATAAATTGTTTATAAAAATAAAAATAAAAGAAGTCCAAAGACTGAGTCCTTCTTTAGGATTATAACTGGGAAATAAGTCAACACATATGTAAAACAAAGTCCATAACACAATACTAAGAAATCTAATCAAGTGCCAGTTGTACAGAAAAGTATTTATTTGGTAAATGTGTACATATGACTAAAGCAATAGAAAAGGCACCAGGCAAAGAAGTTCAAATTACACATTCTGGAGTCCAACATCCTGGGTATAAAACCTGGCTCTGTCAAGAACAATTAGGAGACCATGGATGTGGTACTTGACTCACAGTACCTCAGTTTTCCCTTCTATGCATTGGAGATAATAATTTTACTCAATTGAATTGATGTGAGGATTAAATTAATGTACTAATGTAAAATGCCTGGCGTAGGAAAAGCACACAGTCAGCATTAGCTACTATTATTCAGTGCTGAAGGGGAAAAGGGTGAGTTTCCCCAGTGAGTTAATAATATTGTTTTACAGTGAGAACATGAAGGGCATTATCCTAGAAAGTTCTATGGGGGGAGATGGAACAACTTGAAGTAAGAGTAGCATTCACTTGAAATCAATAAACATTTCTCTGGGTTTCTCGAGAGACAGAATGGTGAAGAGAAAGGTTTTTAGGCCACAGAGTATTGTAGGAGACATAAATGTGCATGAATAGTAATGCTCAAAGTGTCATGCCATGGAAACTATAAAAAATTTGGGATCACAGAGGAGAAGCTTATTAATTCCTAGATTACAAACCATTGAAGGTTGGAATTATGCTAGTCAACCTTATATCACCCCACCCTTGCAAAGTCTATTATAGCACTTTATACATAGTGAAGGTCACATAAATGATTATTCATTTGTAGTAAGTCCTAATATGGGATAGATGGGAAGGCATCACCAAATACATCAATCGAGCAGTAGTATAGTGGCTGAGAACTTGGGTTCTTGGTCTAAGGCTGTCTGGATTTAAGTTGAGGATCTGCCCCTTACTAAATGTGAGACCTTGGGCAAAGGTCTTGCCTCAATTACTCTCTGCTTCAGTTTCCTTATCTGCAAAATGGGAGAGATGATAATAACCATTTCTTAGGATCATTGTGAGAATTAATAAGGTAATCCATGTAAATTGTTGATTGGCATACAGTAAATGACCAATGATTGGCAGCTATCATCATTATAACCTTTTTTTTTTTTTTTGAGGTACCAGGGGCTAGGGATTGAACACAGGACCTCGTATGTGGGAAGCCAGCGCTCAACCACTGAGCCACATCAGCTCCCTTGAGTTGGTTTTTTCATTTGTTTCGCTTGTTGTTTGTTTTTGTTTTTGTTTTTGTTTTTCTTATAGGAGGCACCAGGAACCAAACCCAGTACCTCCAATGTGAGAAGCAGGTGCTCAACCACTTGAGCCACATCTGCTCCCTCATCATTGTAACTTGAGATGGGCCTTGAAGAATAAATTAAGATGATAAGAGTCCTGTTAAAGAGAAATATGTGACTAGAGAATATAGTGAGAGGGTAAGAGGAAGGAGGATAGTAAGAGGAGAGGTTGTGAGAGATAGTCTTCAATGGTATTTGGGACCCAACCAAGGAGAGCCTCAAATATGAAGAATTGGGTCATTATTCTGCTGGCAAAGTAGAGATGTTGAGGTTGTTGAATCAATGACTGGACTGGTGTAGTAAGAGTCTTAGCTTGGGAAGGCCAACCAAACCTGATTCCAGGTTGAGAAGCCTGAATTATTCCAATGACATAAACAGAGAGTCAAACCAGGAGCCAGTTTCTGAGTGGTATTATGGGGACTAGGAGCTTGATTGAAGAAAAGATGGGCATGATTAGTTTGGCTCTTGGAAATGTAAAGGGCTTTAGAGAATTTTGATGGAAATACTGCAAAATTCCCCTATGGCTGTAGACCTGTGAAACATACAAAACAAGTTATCTGCTTCCAATAGACAAAGGAGGGACAGTCACAGGATATGTGTTACCATTGCCTTAGGGAGAAATAAGAAGGAAAACAGGGCTCATGGGTCCCAAACAGTTCTGAAAACCTGCAGGCATACTCCATTAGATTTCAAAGTCTGAGAGTCATTGACAGAATGATGGTTTCTTCTCCTTGGCACCTCATGAAGGCCCACCCCTTCCAAGGGCTTGCCCAGTGGCCATCTTCTCAGCTCCACCCTCATGAAGCATCTGGGTGGTGGCTGAGCTCTAGGCCTTACCCTCCAAGAACACTGGATGATGGCTACAATCTCCTCAATCACCGGGACGTAGGCCCAAACCCCTCACGACAGTGGGGTGGCAATCTAACTCCCCAGCTCCCAGGGAAAGTGCATCACCCTCTCTGGACCTTGGGGTGTCAGAACTCTCCTTGAACAATGGGAAGGAAGCCCCACCCTCTTCAAAAGCTGGGGCAAACTCACTGTTTCCACACACATCGGTGGGCTCCCTCTCTTAGCCCAAGAAGCTGTCTTAAGTCCAGACCTCAGCTTCCATGATTTTGTCCTTGAGTCATTTTTCCATAAATCTCTCCCTTTTAGTCCAGGCTAGCAGTGGCTTCATTCACACAGATCTAGCAAAAAATTTGTTGGTTTAGCATGCAGGAAACAGGGGTCCAAGCCATCAGATAGTAAGACCTTCCAAAGATCTTTTGTGGATAACTGAAATGGCTGGCCCCAAGTTCAGTTAAGTCCTCACATGGAGCCCTATTCTCTGGGAACATGTTTTCCAGAAGTTCAGAATTTCCCAAACCATCAATCTCAGGTTTCTTTGTGTCCAGTTCAGTTCTCAGCTTATCCCTATCTTCTAGCATTTTGCTATAAGCTACAAGGAAAAGACAGGCCACATTTTCCACATTTAGTTTGGAAATCTCAACTAAATATCCAAGCTCATCACTTTCAAATTCTGCCTTCCATCTAACATCAGGAGTCAATTTTGCCAAGTTCTCTGCAACTTTAAAACAAGGAGCACCTTCCCTCCAGTTTCCAATAATATACTCATCATTTCCTTGTAAGTCCTCATTGGAAGTAACTTTAACATTCATACTTCTGCAACAGTCTCTTCAAAGCAATCTAGGCCTTTTCTATCATGCACCTCACAATTCCTCCAAAATCTTCTCTTTATGCATTTACAAAACCATTCCAACATTTTTGGTATCCTCATTTGCCAACTCTCCTGTACTAACCTCTGTTTTAGTTTGCCACAGGCTGCCAATGCAAAAATACAAGAAATGGATTGGCTTTTATAATGGGAATTTATTAGGGTAAAACCTTACAGTTCTGAGGCTGTGAAAATGTCTAAGTCAAGACATCATCATAGATGCTGTCTCTCCAAGTTGTAGCCGTGGGTCATCAGGCACATGGCAGCATCATCTAAAGATGCTTTCTCCCCGAGCTCAGCTGTGGGTAATCCTGGAGTCCTATCTCACATGGCAGGATAAAAATGGCAGCTCTCAGAAAGCCAATGTGGCTCAAGTGATTGAGCTCCCACCTACCACATGGGAGGCCTGGGTTCAGTTCCCCGTTCCTCCTGGAGAAGACATGCAAGACAGCAAGATGGAGTGACAGTCTGGTGCGGCGAGCTGATGCAACAAGATGACACAAGGACACACAAAGAGGAAACACAATGAGAAACACAACAAAGCAGGGAGCAGAGGTGGCTCAAGCAATTGAGCTCCTGCCTACCACATGGGAGGTCCATGGTTTGGTTCCTGGTGCCTCCTAAAGAAGACAGTAAGCTGACATGACAGGCAGGCATGGCAAGCTGACACAACAAGATGACACAACAAAAGACACAAGAAGCAGGGAGCAGAGGTTCCTGGTGCCTCCTAAAGAAGATGGGCAAGACAGCCAGCTGACGCAACGGGCAGGCATGGCGAGCTGATGTAACAAGATGATGCAACAAGAGAAACAAGAAGAAAAAACATAATGAGAGATACAACAGAGCAGGGAACGGAGGTAGCTCCAATGATTAGATGCCTCCCTCCCACATCAGAGGTCCCAGGTTCAGTTCCCGCTGCCTCCTAAAGAAACAAAAGAAGACAAACAGACACAGCAAGTGCAAACAACAAGGGGGTGGGGAGAAATAAATAAATAAATAAGAATCTAAGCAAAAGATCCCACTTAAAATAGGTTTACATGCACAGGAATGGGCTAGCTAAAGAACATAATTTTCTGGTGTTCACAAAAGACTCAAACTAGAACACAATCTAACATATCCCCCTTTAATCATATTCAGATATATATTTCAATGCTATTAATTGCATTCACAATGTTGTGCTACCATCACAGCCATCCATTACCAAAACATTTCCATCATTCCAAATAAGTAGCCTATACGTCCCCTATCCCTACCATGTTCTTCCCATTCCCTATCTCTACCCCATCCCTGGTAACCTTTATTCTAGATTTTGACTCTATGCGTTTGCATATTATAATTGTTTCAAGTCAGTGAGATCATACAATATTTGTCCTTGTGCATCTGGCTTATTTCACTCAACATGATGTTCAGCCATTGTGTCCCATGTATGAGGAATTCATTCCATTTTATGACTAAATAATATTCCATTGCATGTCTATACATTCTATTTATCCATTCATCTGTTGATGGACACTTGGGTTACTTCCATCTTTTAGCAATTGTGAATAATACCACTATGAACATCAGTGTGAAAATATCTGTGTAAGTCCCTGTTTCAATTCTTTCGGGTATATACCAGGTCATATGGCAGTTCTATACAAGCTTTCTGAGAAACCTTCAAATTCTTTTCCACAGCGACTGCACCATTTTACATTGCCACCAGCAATGAATGAATGTTCCTATTTCTCTGCATCCTCTCCAACACTTGTTACTTTCCGTTTATTTTAATAGCAGCCATTCTAATGGGTGTGAAATAGGTGTGAATTTCCGTGATAGCTAATGACGATGAGCATCTTTTTTTTTCCTCGTGATGAAATGATGAGCATTCTTTTTTAATAAAATAAAATTTTATTTTACATCATTCATACATGAACATACATAACCAATAAGTGTTTATTGTTTATAAGGCTCCCATACATCTCCCCAACAACACCACCTTGCATTGTGGTGAAACATTTGTTACAAACCATGAAAGTGCATCGTCAAAATATTACTACTAACTATAGCCCGTATCTTACATTTGGTGTATTCTCCCCACACTAATTTAGTATTATATATGTGTTATCATTCATGAGAAAATGTTCTCATATTTCTCCTATTAACCACAGTCCACCCCTGGATTCCTTGTGTTATACAGTCCCTTGCTGTGCAGAAACCATTCAGAGTGTACACTCAGTGGCTCTCAATTTCATCACAGATTTGTGCTGTCAGATGATGAGTATCTTTTCATGTGCATTCTGACCATTTGTATTTCTTCTTTGGAGAGATGTCTGTTCAAGTCTTTTGCCCATTTTCTAATTGGACTATTTGTCTTTTTGTTGTTAAGTTGAAGGATTTCTTAATATATGCAGGATATTAATCCTTTATCGGATATGTGGTTTCCAAATATTTTTTCCCATTGTGTAGGTTGTCATTTTACTTTCATGATAAACTTTTGAGTAACAAAAGTTTTAAATTTTGTTGAAGGCCCATTTATCTATTTTTTTCTTTTGTTGCTTGTGATTTGGTTGTAAGGTCTAAGAAACCATTGCCTAACACAAGGTCCTGAAGATGCTTTCCTCTGTTTTCTTCTAGAAGTTTGTTAGTTCTAGCTCTTATATTAGGTCTTTGATCCATTTTGAGTTGATTTTTGTATATGTTGTTAGGCTGGGCATCCTCTTTGTTTTTTGCAAATGGAGAACCAGTTTTCCCAGCACCATTTGTTAGAGACTATTCTTTCCCAACTGAATGGTCTTTGCCACCTGTCAAAAATCAGTTGCCCATGATGTATAGAAGGCCTGTATGATGATATGCACATGTGTTTTGTAAGTTCACAACTCCTGCCATATGCTTATTGCCTATCTATGTTTCTACATGAATAATATAGTTCAATAATTTTTTTGAAAATCAGTTGACTATAAATGTAAGGGTTGATCTCTCAATTCTATTCCATTGGTCCATATGTCTGTTCTTGTACAAGTACTATGCTGGTTTTTTGTTTTGTTTTGTTTTTGAATTTCAAAGGAGTTTATTCTTCTGCACCATGTGAGTGCCTGCACCTTCTCCTGCTGACCTCCTGCTGGATGGCAGCACTGCCTTTGCATCTGGCAAGGAATGTCCTGCTTTGAGCTCAAGTCACATCAGAACACAGGGCACGAAAGCACTACATGGATCTCAGGGCAAATAAATACAAGGGGCAAAAAGATAGAATGAGCCCTGCACATTTGGCCATAAACTTACTTTAACTGCCCTGATTTTAAGCACCACTAAGTGGGCAGCCTTTCCCATCAATGTCTTTAATTTTCAGATTGAAAGAAAATGGCAGCAATTGAAGGAGTATAATGAGCATTCTGTGAGATGTTGAATTAACAAGGCCAGGGTAAACCCTCTAATCATTTTAGGCACTGAGATTTTTTAAAAACCCAGGTATCCATCAACAGACTAATAGATAAACAAACTGGTCTATTCACACGATGGAATATTATGCACCTATAAGAAGAAATGAAGTCGTAA
>JAQZBX010051425.1:0-19390 GCA_029593785.1 Cabassous unicinctus | reverse complement strand
AAAAAAAAAAAAACCTGCAATAAATTTTTAAGGAAAATCACTCATAACTTTAAAATTTTAATGAACTTAATTCTAAATAATGACAAATTTCTTTGTTTCCTAGGCTTGCCGTAGGAAATTACCATGAAGTAGGTGACTTAAAACATCAGAAATTTATCATCTCACTGTTCTGGAGGCTAGACGACTGCAGTCAAGTTTCCAGCTGGGCAGTGATTCCTCTGAGACCCTTGTGAGGACAGTCCTGTCCTGCCCCTCCCAGCCTCTGGGGTTGCTGCCCATTCTTGGTGTGCCTTGACTTGCAGCATTTCATCTCTGTCTCAGTCAGCACATGGCCTCCTCTGTGTGTGCAGTACCTCTTCTCCTTACAAGGACAACTGTCTTATTAGATTAGGCTCCTCCTTAATCCAGTTTGACCTCATTTTAGCCTATCATATCTTCAAAAATTTTATTTCCAAATTAGATCAGATTCACATGACCTGAAGTTAGTATATCAACATATTTTATAAGAGGTTTCCCTATAGAATACCAATGACTTTATACCTCATCAGATGTTTACAATATTATATCAATATCCCCATTTATCACCAG
The DNA here is from genome assembly GCA_029593785.1 of Cabassous unicinctus. Taxonomy (NCBI): domain Eukaryota; kingdom Metazoa; phylum Chordata; class Mammalia; order Cingulata; family Chlamyphoridae; genus Cabassous; species Cabassous unicinctus. The sequence continues at coordinate 18,802 of JAQZBX010051425.1, read as the reverse complement.
GAGTCATAGAAAGTTATAGCAGAAATTCCCACATATTATAATAGTGCCCTCATTACTCAGCATAAGTATCCAATACTCAACCATTTCCCCTATCCATCACCAGATATTTCATATTAGACTAGTGCCCCATTTCCTCCACAAAAGGTATTTAATATAATACCTGTTCCCCATTCCAAATGTCCCCCAATACTATGTAAGTGCCTCTATTACCCAATGAAAAATTCACAATATTATATATACCATCGACTGCATTCCTAATCAGAAGTTTTCTATTATGATTTACCAGTTTCCTCATTTCTCATCAAATGCTTCTTAATATTATGAGTGGACTCTTTCCACATAGAAAGTTTCTCAATATTATATTAATGTCTAATTCCTAATTGAAAGCATCCATATATTATATCAGTTCTCTATTTCTACTTGGAATGCCCTTCAATTATACCAATACTGCCATTTCTCAATAGAGAATTTCTAATGTTTTACCATAATACTTCCATGTGTATATCCTAATAACCAAGATATTCACTTAACTAACAGTCTTCGGTATAGTTAGCTAGTAAATAAATTTAACATTGATATAAAATTTATAGACCACATTCCAAATGGCCTGTTTTGCTAATTCTGATGTGCATTGTCAGGGCTTTCCCCAGTGGAAAGCAGCAGATATACATGTAATTTTGCATATAGGCTGCAATGAGATTGAGACATGTGGAATGTGCTACATTCAGAACATGAGTAACTCTACTAGGTGTTTGGCTTACTGTCGTGTCTGAGGTGGGCTTGTCTTTGATTGTCATGGGAATTTGTATGTCCTTAAAGGGCCAGATGCTGCCCAGGAATTTAACAGATTTTGATGGGCTTATGTATTTAATGGAGTGATATATCACAGCCCCATTTCTGTAACAATGTATGAGTGTTAATTGGTCCTATCAGAGGCCCTCTTTAGAGTCACCCCATAATCAAATATCAGCTAGATAGGCAGAGTATTAAGCATTTAGTTAAAGACCATTTTTTAAGTTCTTTGTAGATGTGGTTAGGAAGGTTTGTTCTAATTTTTTCAGGTATTGGCACTGAGGAAATCATGTTGGTCAAGTCAGGCAGAGCAAAACAATTGCCCATGTGCCTGTCTATATCTTTTATTAATTACATGATGTTAGGAATAGAGATTTTGATGGCAGGACTTCTTCATTAAATTTGGTATAATTGATGGCTGATCACCCATCATTGGTGAAGACCTTAAGAACTGCCTGAATAAGGCTATTATGATGTAGAGAAATAGTAGGTGTAAAGACTCCCTCTTTGGGGATACCCTTGGATTATAAGCCCAATCCCCATGGTACCTGTTTTCAGGTGATATTACATCATTTGTCACCATGACTGTCAGTGGCATTTCCATGGGAGTCCCATTTGTCATGACCCACAATCACCTGCAGGATCAGCCTGGATTTGTACCTTTGATGTGAGGTCCCCTCATGTCCTTCCAGTAGCTCCACCTCATCTGTAATTTTGATGATACTATGAGCCTTGCTGATAAGGCTGAACAACAACACTGGTGGTAATTTGGGGGAAGGGAGTTCCTGAAAGAAAACTTTCATTTCATTATCAAAAGGGAACTTTTCAGGGCTGGAGATGAATTCTGGGTCTCTTTTTATTGAATGCTTCAGAAGTGCTATGCCCATTGCATCATCTCAGTCTTTTAAGGCCTCCTTAAATTGTTTGCCAGTGAGTATCTGTCTTGGTGGCAAAAGTGCTATGGATGGGTGTGCTTGGTTTTTGTTTTGTTTTTGTTTTTTTGACTTAAAAATATAAATCAATAGGGGAACTGAAGAGAATATTTAGTGATACTTGTCAATTCCTCATTTTCTGGATGAGAGGAGCAACTTGGGCCTTATAGTCAAGAGTCTCCACAAAAAAATCCCATCCTTTCCCTTTGTTGCCTTGAACAAAATTTTAAGTGGGGTTTGAGTTTCCAAACAAGTACAATTTTGAGTTTTATTTTCCATTCTGGACTCCCTTTGGGGGCCCTGCTTTACATTACAAGTTGTTAAAGTGAACATTTGTGGTTCCTGCTGACCAGACTTCTAGGCAACCATCAGTCTTGCATATATATTCATTAGAGATATTTGTCTGTAATTTTCTTTTTTTGCAGTAGCTTTATCTGGTTTTGGTATTAGGATGATATTCACATCACAGAATGAGTTTGGTAGCATTACTTCCTGTTCAATTTTTTGGAAGAACTTGAGCAAGATTGCTATTAGGTTTTCTTTGAATGATTGGTAAAATTCACCTGTGCAGCCGCCTGGTCTGGGCTTTTCATCTTTGGGAAGTTTTTGATAATTGTTTCAATCTCTTCCTTTGTTATACATTTGTTGAGGTCTTCTGTTTGTTCTAGGGTCAGTGAAGGCAGTTTGTATTTTTATAAGAATTTGTTCATCTCCTCTAAATTGTCTAAGTTTTTGGCATACAGTTGTTCACAGGATCCTCTTATTTCTGTGGGGTCTGTGGTAATGTTTCCTTCTCCTTTCTGATTTTATTTATCTGCATGTTTTCTCTTTTTTTTCTTTGTCAGTCTAGCTAAGGGTTTGTTGATTTTGATGATCTTCTCAAAGAAACAACATTTGGTTTGTTGATTTTCTCTAATTTTTGTTGTTGCTCTTAATTTAATTTATTTCTGCTTGGATCTTTACTATTTCTTTCCTTCAGCTTGGTTTGGGATTAATTTCCAGTTCTTTTTCTAGTTCCTCCAGGTGTACAGAGAAATCTTCAATTTTATCTTTCTTCCTTTTTAATGTAAGCATTGAGCACTAAAAATTTCACTCTCAGCGCTGCATTTGCTGTGTCCCACAGATTCCGATATGTTGTGCTCTCCTTTTCATTCATGCTGAATTATCTTGCAATTTCTTCTTAGACCCACTGATTGTTTAAGAGTGTGTTGTTTAATCTCCATGTATTTATGAATTTTCTTTTTCCATCTGTTATTGATTTCCAGCTTCATTCTGTTATGATCAGAGAAAGAGTTTTGTATAATTCTGATCTTTTTAAATTTATTGAGACTTGTCTTGTGATCCAACATATGGTCTATCTTGGAGAAGGATCCATGAGCACTTAGAAAGAAAGTATACCCTGCTGTTTTGGGGTGAAGTGCTATATAGACCTCCGTTAGGTCTAGTTCATTTATTATATTATTCAATCTCTCTGTTTCATTGTTTATCCTCTCTCCAGATATTTTATCCAATATTGAGAGTGGTGTATTGAAGTTTCCAACTATTATTGTAGAGACACCTATTTCTCCTTTCAATTTTGCTAGTGTGTGCCTCATGTATCCTGGGGCATTCAGGTAAGGTACAGAAATATTTAGTATAGTCATTTCTTCTTGGTGAATTGCCCCTTTTATTAATATATAATGACCTTCTTCATCCTTTATAACAGTTTTGAATTTGAACTCTATTTCATCTGATATTAGTATTGCTACTCCAGCTCTTTTTTAGTTACTATTTGCATGGAATACCCTTTTCCAACCTTTCATTTTTGACCTGGTTTTGTCCTTATATCAGAAGTGAGTCTTTTGTAGACAATGTATATACAGCTCATATTTTTAAATCCATTCTATCAGTCAAGTAAGATTCCAATTTTATAATATCATTGTGGAATTTCTTAATGAAATACATAAAATTAAGTGCAACCTTAAAACTAATTTGATTGTCCAATTCAGGTACCTCCAACTCAGCCTGGTGAGAACTTGTACCATAAACAAAAATGGGAGAATTTCTGTGATAATAAAATCTCAATATTCTCCATATGATTTACACAAGATGCAGGGTTACTTATAAAACCTTTGAAATGTGTAGGTTGCAATCGAAACTACTTGGAATATCAAGATTCAGGAAAACTTAGAAACTGCCTGAACGGCCATTTATAATAGAAGGGTTCGCCCAATCTGGTGCCAAAAAGGAGAAACATATCTCTCAGTGAGAAGGTTGTACAAGTTTGTGAGTGCAAAAGCATGGAACTGGGGCATATTCCCAAAACCAGTTGAAAGTGAGAATGGGAGCTAGGAATTTTATAGGCAAAGCAAAAGGGATATGTGTTGAGGATCAAGTGATGACCGCATGAAGCATTCTTGCCATGGTGGTGATGAAGCTGGATTTTTCAAAGGGTCTCATGAGTAGGATGTGGGTAAATTTCTTAATCCTGTGTTATCTCAAACATGCCAAACTCCTGCTTGTTGTAGGTGGATATTGACATAAGACCACTCAAGAATATCATGTTTTTTATTTCTGAGGAAAGTTACAGGTTTACTGAGTAATAAGGTGTTCTTGATGCCATTCTGGTGTTTTACTTTGAGACATTATCTTAAACAGAAGTGGGAAGGTCTGGTTATTTTCTTCTAGGAATTAAGAACACAGAGTATTAGATTAATAGAAAACTGGCCAACTAGATCTGGGCAAGGTGTTAGAATTTCCAGAGCTGCTTAACTGAAGAGATTTTTGGTAGGCAAATTTTACACCTATCAACTAAAAATTGCAATGGAAAAGAAATAAAGGAAATTTAAAAATTTATATGAGGTGACATATATGTGAAAATTATATGAAAAAGAATTTAAATCAGCTATTATTAAAATGTTCTAATAAGTAAGTGTAAACTCCCTTGAAATTAATGGAAATTAGAAAGACTAAGAAAAGGAATAGTAGGAATCAGAGTATTTTGGAAATGAAAAAAATGCAGTAATTGGATTAAATAAACTAATTAGATAATTTCAAATCATAATGGACATTAACAAGAAAATGTCAGAATATCAGAGTTATAAATATTAATTGCTCAATCTCAAAAACAGAATTACAAAAAAAGTGCAAGGTTTTAGGATCTTGTGGAGCAGTAAGAAATGGTCTTACATTCATATCACAGGAACTCTGAAAGTACAAGAGAAACAGTACTGAAAAAAATAAAATAAAATGCAATGAAAGGCCTGTGACTGAAAACAGCCAAGATTTGGAGAAAGAAAAACATTTACCATTTCCAAAAGCTTAAGGAGATTTATGTAGGATGAAACCAAATATAGACATTCTTAGACACATCATACTAAAACTTCAATAATCTAATGAAAAAAAAAATCTTGAAAATAATCACAGAAAAATACACAAATAAGCCGAAATCATGCTTCAAGTCAATCTGGAATCTCATCAGTAACCATGGAGACGAATAGAAAATAGAGATAAGTGTTTAAAATGCTGAAAGAAAATAATGGTTAAACCAGAAATTTTGTAAGCAAAAATATCCTTCAGGAATATGATGGTTAATTTCATGTGTCAACTTGCCTAAGCTATTGTGTCCAGTTGTTCAGTTCAACACTAGTTTACCTGTTACTGTGAAGTTATTTTGTAGATGGGATTTTTATTACAATGAGTCAATTGCATCCATAATTGACAGAGGAAGATTGCTTTCAGCAATTTGGGCAATCTTCTCATCTAATCAGTTGGAGGTATTACAAGTGAGAATTGAGTATTTTTATGTCTTTCTCAACATCAGTGCAGGCTCTTACTGAAAATTTTAGCCAGCAATTTTCCCCTGAGGTATTCAGACTAAAGACTTCAGCATCATTTTCATTAGAGAATCCAAATTGGAGTTTGCTCTGTGAAGTCCAGACTTGCCAGCCTCCCTATTAGTTCTGTTTCTCTGGAGTAAATTTATTAATACAGAAAAGAGGTGAAATAAAGACCTTTTCAGATGAAGTAAAATAAAGGAATTTATTGGTAACATGCTTATTGTAAAATCATGGTTAAAAGAAGTTATTCACATAGAAAGAATATAATCAGTAAAAATTACGGAATGCCATTAATGAAAGAAAGATAAAAGATATACTGTATCTGTGTAAGTAGAATAGATTATTCTCTGTTGATTCATTTAATATATTTTGGGTGTTAAATCACAAAAAAATTACAATATTGTCTCATTTTAAGATGTAAATGTTAAAACATAAGACAACTAAAATGTAAAAGCAGAAAATAATTAATCTATGAGTTCTTAAAATTTCTTCATTCAACTTAAAATAGTAAAATATTGATTCTAAGATAAGTGTAAAAGTTAATATATACAGTTATGGCAAGAAATATGTCTAAAAATATTCCATGGTAGATTTTATGCCTTAATCCCAAACCATAATAGTACAATAAGATATCACTTCCATATTTTTGCTGTATGGTACTGTTGATGCTAAAATTAAAATATCATCCTGAATTATCTGGTAGCTCTGATGTAATGGCATGGGGTCTTAAAATCAGAGCGCTTTCAATGTATGGTGGCAGAAGAGGAAGTCAGAAAGATATGAAATATGAGAAGGGCTCAACAAAATGTTGCTGGATTTGAAAATACATGAGGCCCTGAGACCTGTGGAAGAAATGCAGGTAAATTTAGAAAGCCAAGAGAAGCCTTGATTAAGAGCTGCAAGGAAACAGATACCTCAGTTCTGAAAGGAACTGGATTCTGCCAACAACTTGAATGAACTTGGAAGAAGTTTCACAAAATATCCAGCAAGAAACAAAACCCTGAAGATATCTTGATTTTGGTCTTCTATGATTATGAGCAAAAAAATTCAGCCACGTTGTGCCTCAACTTTTGACCCTGAAAACTGTGAGATAGTTGTTTTGGCTTAAGTCACTAAGTCTGTGACATTTTTAGCAAATCAATAGAAAAATATACAATAGAAATCTTTAGAACAACATTGAAAGTTATAAAAATATATATATACAAAATATTTTTTCAGAAAAAAAAAGATCAAGGAAGATAGAATTCTAAAAGACGTCTACTGGAGTAAACAGCTCTGGGAAGAACACCACAAAACAAATAACAAAATGGTCTATGGACACCAAACATTCCAAAAATCAGTTTAAATGCACGTGATATATTTGGACTAATTTTAAACACAGCTATTGTGAGAATTGTGTAAAGAAAAGTCCCAATTAAATATTGCCTATAGAAAGTCATTGGAAATATAATGATATAGGTGGATTAAATTAAAAATGATTTTATAAATATACCATGAAAACACTATGAAAAAGAAAACTTGCATGGCTATATCAATATCAGGAAAAAATGTTAAAGAATGGAAAATTAACATAGACAAAATGAGATATTATATAATGATGTGAAAGTTAATTAACCAGGAAGGCTTTGTTGCTGGATTTCCTTTAGGTTCTTGACTATGTTACATAAAAGAATTTAAGAACATGCCAGTTTAGTTAGGCCAGTAGTTTATTAAGGAAATGAGAGAGGAGAATAGAAATGGGAGAAAATAATAGTTTACAGGTTCCCAGGTGTGCTTGTGGGTGGGTCCAGGCAGAGAGGGGGGAAAAAAAGGGTGATTTAGCCTCTACACTTGACTTTTAAGCCATTAATTATTCCTCCCACATGCTAATGTTTGGGGGAGGGGTGACACTTGAGACCACCAGGGGCTTTTCCTTGATCCTGGATGAAAACCTGTTCTAAATGGAGGATTCTTGCAGGATTCTTCCAGCAGCCTTCTGGTGGGGGATCTTTCCCTCAGGTAGGTTCCAGACAGGCTTCCTTGGCCACATGTTTCATGGCTATAGTTTTCTGCCAGGCTCCAGATTTGTCTTTGCATTCCCTAAACTAGCCTGCTTCAGCATAACAACCTTAAACATACAAGATATATATATCTAAAAACATTTTCAGAATTCATAAAATAAAAACTGGCAGAACTGAAAAAATTCAAATCTACAGTGACACTCAGAGATTTTAAGACTCTTCTCTAAGTAATCAACAGAATCAATATACTAAATCCCAGCAATCATACAGAAAAATGAAATTGTATCATTAACATTTATGGACCATTTCATACAAAAACCACATAATAAAAAATATTTTTAAGTGAAAATGGAACATTTGTAATGCTGAAAACAGCTGTTTAACTTGTTATTGTAATAGAAACTTAGGCTTTGTTCCTTTCCTTTACTTGTTATTTTAATGGTACTTTAGCTTAGTTCCAATTTTTACTTGATATTGCAGTTGTTTACTTCTGTTAAATGAGTGACTTCCCATAAAAACCCTGAACTCTTAAGTCTCAGGGAGACAGATTTGTGCTTGGGGATCTGTCCCTAAACAAGTTGACTTTGCATTAAAGCTCATTTGAAATCCCATTTTTATGGCATTGAAGTCTGTGCACAGTTGAGCACAAGCCCTTGCTCAGCCACACATTCATCAAAATAGACCTTTACTTAATATAGACACATCTGCAACAATGTAAAAAAATAGAAATCATAAAAACAATTTCCCATGAGATAATGGATTAAAATGAAATATGAATAAGAAAATAATTTTAAAAATCTCCAAATACTTAGAAATTAAACAGAGTACTAAATAATCAATGGTTCAAAGAAGAAATACCAAAGAAAATTGCAAAATATTTAGAATTGAACAAAATGGGAAGAAAGCATATTAAATTTTGTGACACATATCTACCTTAGTTTGTGGTGGGTAATTTCTAACATCAAATATATATATTAGGAAATAAGAATGGTCTCAATTCAATGATATAAATTTCCATATAATGAAATTAGAAAAGAAAACCCAAAACTAGGAAATGAAGGAAATAGTATGTATAACATTAGAAATTCAATAAAATTAAAGCAGAAACACCATGGAATGAAGCATTATGGAAAGATGGTGGGAAAAAAAACCCACCAGGAATCAATCCCTCCACCAAAACAAGTACTGAACATGCAGAACTGTCTGAAACAAGGATTTTCAGCTCCACTGTCCAGTGGAACACTGTGCAACATTCAGAGAGGAGCAGGAGGAAGAGGCTCAATACTGCAGTAAATACCTGTGTTGTCCAGACTCTCTGCAGTGGCAATAATGCCCCATCTGCTATTTTCATGGCAGGCAGCATTGGGGTCTACAACTTGGGCTTCTAGCACAGCTAACTGGTGCCAGGGTAGGACGTAAAGAACAAACAAATCATCCAAATTCCTGGGTGTGTTGTCTGATTGCTAACCACTGCTTTTGAATAGCTACTTAAGATTGCTGGGCGTCTTCTTTGAAGTTTGCAATTGTTCCCACCCTAATTGACCAAAGGTGGCAGAAGAATCTTAAAGACAACAAACTTCATCAAAACTATGAAAAACAGTTAAATGACTGCATTAATTGGACAAGAGCTGAAACAAGAAAACAGAGCTTCAAAACAATAGAAGGACCTTATGGCACAATTACTGGCTCCTCCTCAAACCATCCCTATGTCAATTGGAGCCAGCTTGTGCTCCCATTGTAGGTTCCTGGACCCATTCCAGTGGGTGCACGGTAGCCCCTGTGTCCATACTGAGGTACATGTATGTCAGTGCCAATCTTTGGGGTTGCAGTCTGAGGAACAGAGCTGGGGAACTCATTTCAGGCTCATGCTCCTATAATCAGTCCTGAAGAGAGAGAAAATGATTGCAGACAACTGGTACCCTATGAAAAATAATTAGAGAAATGGACTGTACATAGCACTATGTGCATTAAGTCACATAAGAAAAAACCCAGGAGGGAATGAAAGTCTGTTTCAAAGGTGGTAGAAGGGAAGTTCATTCAAACTCCTGTAATTGTCAATATTGGAACTCCTAAAGCCAATAGGAATGATAAAGAGATATCAGACCTAAGTTACCAATGTTGTAAATGAAGGAGACAGATATTTAAATAAAAATAAGGGAACTATAAGGCAATATTATTTACAAATATAAACATAAAATTGATAAGTTAGATGAAATGGAAACATTACCTCCAAAACCACCAATTAACAATATTCACTCAATTTTAAATAAATAAAATTCAGAGAACCTTAACTGTGAAGAAATTGAATTTGTAGCTACTAACCCCCAGGAAAGGACTTTTCATGGCCCAGATAGTTTCAGGGGCAGAATCTACAAAACCCTTGAAGACTGAAAGAAGAAATTACATCAATACTTTATAATAATTTGCATAAAATCATTTCATAAGAACAGCATTTCCCAATAACAAAACCTAATACAGACAGGAGTGAAAAAATAAACACCAAAAATATCTTTCCCAAACTTTCAATACAAAAATACTACACAAAATATTAATTTGAACACAGTAACAAACAAAAAGATTAATAAAAAATAACCAAGTGAATTATTTACTGAGCAAGCACTGGTGGTTTGATATTGGAAAATCTTCAATGGTTTCCACATATTGAGCCTAAATAAGAAAATCTAATAAGATCATAGGTATTGATGCAGGAAAACATTTAGAGAAATTCAACATTCATTCACTATAATAACTACCAGCAAACTAAGAATACAAGGAAACTTTGAAATAATAAAGATCATGTAAAAAATTCTACTGTTAAAATGATATAATTAGTGAAAGATGAATGTTTAAACACTAGGATTCGGAACAAGGAAAGGATGTTATTTTCCACCACTCAAAGGCACTACAGACTCTATTTCCAATAATTAAAATGTGGCTGATAATCCATAGGGTGAGTTGGCAATAGAGTATGAAAATGAAAACATTGGATATGACTACTCACATGCTTATAAGAGGCAAGGTTGTGGATGAGAGTGTTTTATACAGATTAACAGATTTTTGTAGTATTCAAAGGTATAATGACATTGACTGCTTGTTCCTAAATAAGCTGGATACAGTTATAAAAGAAAAGATGCCCTCAAGCATACATATTTGCAACTAAAGTGCTGAATGAAGGATGTTTAAAGGATGTGGAAATGTTTATGTGTGCCTGTCAATAAAATCTTGTTTCCTGCAGCTGCAGACTTGAGATCTCTGAAAATCAGACCCAGATCTCATTATGTCAGTAACAGAAACTAAATTCTCAACTTTGCAGGGTATCTACTGTTCAAGTGTGGGCATTGACTGAAAATAAATGGGACCCTGGAAATTGGAATAGGGACATATGGGTTGATAATAATGTCAGAGGAGCATTAAAAACCTAAATTCTGCTTAGTCTTTGTCAGATAAACTAGTAATGGATTTCCCTGAGGAAACATCCACCTGACCTCCCTCCTGCACTGAGGAAACCATCATCTAACCTCCAGCTTGCCTTGAGGAAACATTCACATGACCTCCTGTCATATGTCATAATATTGTCCTCAGGTAACTTGATCAACAATCCCTCCTACAAGACATCATACTGGTCCATTATACTGATGATATCATGTTGATTGGATCTAAGTCTAGAGTAGCAACCCCTTAAACTTATTGGTAAGGAATTTGTGTGTCAGAGGATAGGAGATAAATCCAACAAAAATACAGGGGTTTTCCACCTAAGTGAAAGTTCTTGGTGTATAGTGATGTGGTGAATGCCAAGATATCCCTTCTGAAGCTAAGAATAAGCCCTTGCATCTGATTTCTCCTATTATCAAAAAAGACACACAATGCATAGTTGACCTCTTTGGATTTTGAAGACAACATATTATTGATTTGGTTTTGATATTTCAGCCAGTTTACTGAGTGACCAAAAAGCTGCTAATTTTGAGTAGGGACCAGAATAAAGGCTCTGTGACAGTTCCAGCCTGCTGTACAAATTGCTCTGTCATTTGGTTTATATGATCCAGCAGATTCAGGACTGCTGGAAGAGTCAGTGACAAAGAAAGTTGCTTTTTGGAGCCCTTAGCAGAACCCTATAAGAGAATCAAAATACACACCCTTAGAATTTTGGAACATGGTCTTGCCATCCTCTGCAGATGAGTAACCTCTTTTTGAGAAACAGCTTCTGGCATAATACTGTGTCTTAATATTTTTTTTTTGGCCACCAACTTACCATGAGACCTGAGTTGCCTATCATGAGATTGTTGTTGTCTGACCCAGGAAACCATACATTTTGGTATTAACAGCAGCACTCTATCATAAAATGGATGTGGTATATACAATATAGGGCTTGAGTGGATCCTGAAGGAACAAGTAAGTTACCTGAGGAAGTGTCCCAAATGTCCATGGACTCCACTTCAGCCACATTACCTTCTCTTTCCATCCCAAGGCTATGGCCTCTTGGGGAGTTCCATACAATCAATTGACTGAGGAGAAAACTTGGGTCTGGTCCATAGGTGGATCTGCAGGATATGCAGGTACCAAATGAATGTGTAAATCTACAGCAATGCATCCAATTTCTGGTGCATTCCTGAAGGAAAGTAGGGAAGGAAAATCCTACTAGTGGGCAGAACTTTGAGCAGTGCACCTAGTTGTTCATTTTTCTTGGAAAGAGAAATGACCAGATGTGCATTAGTAAACTGATTCATTGGCTATCAGCAATGGTTTGGCTGGATGGTCAAGAATTTAGAAGGAACATGATTGGAAAACTGGATGCAAAGAAATCTGGGGAACAAGTATATGGATAGACCTTTCTGAGTTGGCCAAAACCAAAGATAGTTGTGTCCCATATAAATGCTCACTAGAGGGTGACCTCAGCATAGGAAAATTTTAATAATCAAATGGAAAAGATGACCTGTACTATGGATACCATTCAGCCTCTTTCTTCACTTCTATCATCACCTAATGGGTTCAAAAACATTGTAGCCCTGGTGATAGGGATGTAGGTTATGCATGTGTTCAGAAACATGGACCTTCATTCACCAAGGCTGATCTGGCTATAACCACTGCTGTGTGTCAAATCTACCAGCAGCAGAGACCCAAACTTAGTCTCCAATTTGGCACCATTCCTGGAAGTGAACTGCTGCATACCTGATTACAGGTTGTTACCTTGGACTAATTCTGTCATGGAAGAGGAAACAATGTGTTCTAATATGAATAGACACATATGGGGATTTGGGTTTTCCTTCCCTGCTTACAATGTATCTTCCAAAGCTATCATCCATGTACTTAAAGAATGCCTTATCCACCATCATTATATTCCACTTAGCATTGCTTCTGATCAAAAAAATACCATACAGAAAATTATTTGGGAGAATGGAAACATGCTCATGGAGTTCATTGGTTTTAACATGTTCCCCATTGTCCTGGAGCAGTTGTATTGAGAAAATGGTAGAATGGCCTTTTTGAAGGAGGCTAGATAGAGAATCAATAGATGGATCTGGAACCTGGCAGAAAAACTACTGCCATTAACACATGCCCACCAGTAACCCCAAGATGGCTGCTGGAAGACCCTCATGAGATTCTACCATTCAGAAGGAGATTTCCTCTGGAAGCCAGGAGAAGCCCTGGATCCTGGATATTCTCCATGGGTTTATCATTGAACCCTCCTGGGGGACTGATGTGTAGGGTAATCAATCCAAACAGCAAACAGCAAACAGCCTGAACTACTCCTGTCATTAGCAAAGGGGCAGAATAATTAATGATTCAAAAAAGCAAGCACAAAGACTGAATCCTCTCTCTCTCTTTCTTGCCTTTTGACCCCTGTTCCTGCCTTCTGCACCCTGCTCCTGTCATTTTTCCCTACTGCAATGGCCATGCAAGTAAAACCTAGGCATTTATAATCTAAAATGGGCAATTTTAGTCTGTAAATCAGACTACTTTATCACTCTTCAGCCCCTTCCTCTCTACCAGGAACCCATGATCTGTTATTTTCTCCCATTTCTCTTCCCTCCCTACTTTAATAAATTACTGGCCTAATCAATGTGGTGTGCTCTTGAAATTCATTTGCTGCAGTTTAGCCCAGGTCCTAGACAAAATCTGGTTGCATATTTTGGTGCTACCATCCAGGAAGTTACTGGTGAGTGAAATTATGGCCTATAGCCTGTGTAATGCCCTGTTTTGGTTAACCATTTTGAACCGGTTCACCTTCAAGACCCCACAGGATGTAATTCCAGGAGGGAAGGGACCAGGGAATGGGACCTCTCTGCTTTTGCACCACGCAACCAGGCTTGTGAGGCCTGACACCAGATGGAAGGTCAGGGGCACAGGGCAGGGGCCCAAAGCAGGTCCCTGCCAAGACAGAGGTTTCTCAGCTGAGCTTCAGGCATTGTGAAGCTGCTTCTTCAAGACTTTTTAGCAGCTGCAGCTTTGCCCACAGGCCTGGCTGCCATTTGACTTCTCCCACCCTCTCTCCTTGGCAGCAATGATGGCAACAATGAGAACTAGGGGCTTGCACTTCCCCGTGGGTCCATGCCTTTTCAGGCCTTCCTTTCTATCAACCAAACCCAGTTACCTGGTCTGGGATGGGGTGGGAAAACAGCGGTGGGCAGGGCCAAATTTGGATGTGATGGGATTCCCCTTTCCTAGGGGTGTCACAGGACAGGGCTCCTTTCATAATTAACCTTTACCCATGTTTTATCTTCTCACTTCCTACTACTGAATTTCTCAGTGCATATTTGTGTTAAAATGCTTTGGAATGTCTTAAAACTGTAAATCTGAAAATGCATTTGCTAGTGAAGAAGTTATTGCCTCAGGGCCCCAAGGCCTGTTAGCTAGACCAATTAATTTCTAATTATTTAATGGGCTTTTGATGGCTGGTCCTACTGCAAACTACCAGACAGTAAAGTCATAAATCTAGGACAGCTTTTAAGACCTCAGTAAGAATAGGAAGATATAGTATTTTTCCTGCCCCTTCTCCAGGGAGGAGCAATATTCAGCTAGGAAAGCATCTGATCTATTTGGTCTGTCTTCCAAGTCCAGAAAAGCCCTGGAAACACCCAGAAGCAGGGACTGTGTAATTTCCAGTATGACGGGAACCAGAGAAGTAACTCTGAATGTCCCCCAAAATTCGCCTTGTGGGCTTCGATTCAGAGAGCAACCAAACTTCCCCTGAGATTTATCTCAGGAGCTTATGTTTGGGTAACAGTGCAGTCGGTCTTGGAACCTGGAATGTAGGGGTGCTGAGAACCAGAGCAGTAAACTCTGAATGGCCCCCAAGACCTTGGGCCCTTCCATTCAGAGGGCAGCCAAACGTTCCCTGAGACTTATCTCCAGCACTTTGGTTGGGTAACTGCCCCCAATGTCTCCCATCAATCTATCTTGGGTCTTTGGTCTGAAGATTGGAGTTTTCAAGCATCCCCCAAGACCTAGGTCAGCCATGGGAACTCCCACTGGCAGGGCTGTGGATTAAATTCTCAGGACACTGAGACCAGAGCATCAGCTCCAAATTACTTAGAGTGGTAAAAGTTTTAGACAAATTTGGATGCTGGAACACCACATTAGTACACTAAAAAGCACTTTTTCATTCTTCCTAGAACAATAGGCATGGTCTCTAACCTACCAGCAGACTCTGCATAGGAGTATCTTAAACTCAGTTGTGCCTATAGAAGGTCTGAATAGGGATTAAGATCCAGACTGGTCACTAAAACTCTCTTGGAAAATAAGAAACCTCATGTGCCATCAAATAATATAAAACAGTTTCCAGAAATCCTAAAGGTATAAAATTCTCTTTTCTGTTTAAATCTATGCTTAACTTTGTGTTCAACTTTGAAATTTGTGTTTAACTTTGTCAGTTTGCTTGTGCCTAGGAAATCAGTTTTGCGGTTCACCTGTTACAAATTGGATAACAGTGAAAGGTAACCTAAAAATGAGTCTTTAAATGTCAATACTATCTTGTGAGTTTAATGTATAAATCACAAGTGGAATTGCTTCAAGTGTGGAAAAAAAAAACTTAGCAAAGTTGTTACTAATAAAATTCGTGTGGCTTAGTTAATAATGGTACCCAATTTGCCTTAAAGTGAAACTTACTAGAAACTATGACTAATAGTTAAGATCATTATATAAATGCAGCATTGTCAAACTCTTGTGCATTCAAACCAGGCCTTTGATACTCTGCATTCTGTCTCTCCATTTGAGTTATTGCTAGGTTTGTCACTGACCCCTAAAACAATAAAGGTGTCTAATACATCTCTGGTTTTGCTTCTGAAGTTGATGGAGACTATGTTGCAGTTTCAAACTCCGGCAGCAGGCAGAAATGGCTCAGTATGGCCAAATGTACAATGGATATCACCTCCAGACTGGCACTGTTTCATAGTGCTGAAGGGTGTTATGCACCAGGCCAGTGGAATACTAACTTACTTTCCTAGCTTCTCTCTAGGGTCAACAGTGCTGCAGCATGCTGGCTGTATGAAGGACATAGCAAGTGGAGCATTGATTACCAGAGTACTGTGAGTAGAACATAAACACATTTGGCATTATGACCTGCTCCCATGGAGAGATAACATGTATGGAGTTGCAAATCTGGAGCAATTTATTAATTGCAGCTCAAAGAGAACTTATACATTTGGGTCATGCATTAATTAAGTATTGTACCTATATTGCTCCTATTCTAGAAAAATGACTGATGATTATGGTGATATCTTTTCTATTCTAGATCATATGCTGAGGGATTTCATCATGCTGAAAGTCCTGGTAAATATCATTTTCTAAGTAGTTAATGAATGTGCTTAACCCATGTCTCCCTCTGTTGCAGTTGGGCAGTTTGATGTAATTATGAATTCCAAAAATATAATTGGATCATGGTTGTAAACTGATCTGTTAATCTAGGCATGATTAGGTTGTGATTAGGGCATTGACTGGGTCACATCAGTAGGGCAATAAGCCCCACCCCTTGGTGGGTGGGGAATCAAATATAAAAGGTATGGCAAGAACAGAGTTGAAGCAGTTTTGAGAAGCAGGTTTTTCAGAAGCAGTCTTGATGTTGGAGAAAAGGCCCCAGAAGAAGAGAAGTGAGCCACTCGCCTGATAGTCTACAGCTGACCTTGTGAAGGACCAAAGGAGCTAAGCCCGGAGAGAGAACCGCAGCCCCGGGAAGAGAGGAACCCAAGAAGCCTGAACCCTGGCAAATGTCGGCAGCTGTCTTGCTCCAACACGTAACAATGGACTTTGGTGAGAGAAGAAACTTAACGCTTTTTGGCCTGGTATCTGTGGACTTCTACCCAAAATAAATACCCTCTATAAAGACCAACCCATTTTTGCTATTTCACATTAGCACACCTTTGGCTAACTAATACACCCTCCTAGCCCTTATTTCAGAACCTGTCCCACTCATATCCTGGGGAGGACTGGAACACCCACATGCCATCCTGCCAGGGCTAAGCATTTCCCACCAGAAGGGAAACAACAAATGAGGTGGTTAAGGCCCACTTCAGCTTAGCCCCTTTGAGATGGTCCATGGACAACCTGTCATTACCCAGGACCTGGAAACAAGGTTCTGATCAAAGCTTAGCAATAAAACAGCCTCCCTCTCAATTAAAGCCAAAATGGAAGGAACCTTACTGTAATTCTGATCACTCTCTTAGCTGTTAAAGTTAAAGGAATTCCCAGCTTGGTGCACTTATCTTGAGTGAAGCCGGCTGCCAGCTCATCAGAAGCATATGACTAGATGTATGAGTGCCAGTCATTGGATGGCCTGAAATACCTCTTCAAGACACAAAGCTAAGTAGTGTCTGTGTCAAAGCCACCTGTTCCCTCTAACTCTAGCTCAGATGCCTATTGCTAGGGGGAGGCCAAACCAGACACGCTTTAAGAAATCTTCTCTGTTTTCATCTCCTGTATTTTTACTGAAAAATGGCAAGGCCTCTTCTCATTCCTCTCCTCTGCCATAGGAACTGGGATTGGCAACCTAACCCCGTTGCCTATTGCCATCTCTTCCTAGAGTTAACTGACAGCATAAAATAAATGAAAGAAAAATACTGTTTCCCACCAACTTCAGGAAGATGCAGCCTTTATAGGCACCTGGCCTTTTCTACTTTTGTGGTCCAGTATCCTCTTAGTGGAACCATATATCCTCAAAATTCTAATCAAGTTTATTTCTTCCAGAATCAACATCTTGTCGGCCATCCAGTTTCACCCAGGATGCTAGATCTATCTTCCTTCAACTGAGATATAACAGCCAGGGGATTTTACACTTTTTCAGGTAGTACCTACTGTCCCAAACCAGCAGGAATAATTACAGAAAAATGACCATTACCCTTCAGCACCCCTTTATTCTTAAAGGTGTAAACTCTCTGAAGGGGGAATGGAGCAGGCTAGATAGGGAATACATAGACAAATCTGGAACCTGGCTAAAAGCCCATGTGGACATCAATACCCCCAAAATGGCTGCTGGAAGACCCTCATGAGATTCTCCCATTCAGACTGAGATTTCTTCTGGAAGCCAGGAAAAGTCCCAGGTATTTTCCAGGGGCCTTATGATTGGCCCTCCTGGGGGACTGATGGGTGGGATACTCAATCAAAACAGCAAACACCTGGAACTCCTTCCATGTCATTGTCAAAGGGATGGAATAATTAATGGTTCATAAAGCAAGCACAAAGTCTGAACCGGCTCTCTCTCTCTTGCCTTTTGACTCCAGTTCCTGCCTTCTGCACTCTGCTCCTGCTGTTTCCCTGCCATAATGGCCACACAGGTAAACCTGGGCATTTATAATCTATAATGGGGAATTGTAGTCTGTAAATCCGCCCACTTTATCACTCTTCAGCCCCTTCCTCTCTACCTGGAACCTATGATCTGTTATTTTCTCCAATTTCTCTTCCCTGCCTATCTTAATAAATTACTGGCCTAATCAATGTGGGGTGCTCTTGAAATTCATTTCTTGCAGTTTTGCCAAGGACCTAGACAAAATCTGCCTACAGTGGGAATCACAAAGCCCTTGTGGCCAGGCGTTCTCAGAGTTGAACTATGTCTTGAGAGATGCCTGAATCCAAAATTAAGACCAAAGCACCTAATATGAATTTGTGGGAGACATTGGAAGCAGTTACCCCACAACCGAAGTCCCCAGAACATAAGATTCTTCCTAGTACAAGGGCTTATTTAAACAGTCCCCCTTTTTTTTCTTTTCTCTCTCTCTCTCTCTCTCTCTCTCTCTCTCTCTCTCTCTCTCTCTCTCTCTCTCTCTCTCTCTCT
>JAQZBX010051424.1:0-19384 GCA_029593785.1 Cabassous unicinctus | reverse complement strand
CTTTGGACAGTCAATGTCTCCTGGAAACTCATCAAGGACCTTCATTGGACTTTTACTGGAGCCCCTGGTTTGCAGCCTGCCTGTGGAACCTGGACTAGTGTTCCCCATGGCCACGTGAGAGACTCATAAAATTTCATATTACTGACAGATATCTCCTGTTGATTCTGTTTCCCTAGAGAACCCTGTCTAATACAAATGATAATGGTTCATTTCTTGTAAATGTCCTTTAATGGTTTGAGAAATTTTCTTCTACTGTGCTCATTGATAGTACTTAATTAAAATGATATTGGAATTTTAAGGGAATTTTTCCTTGTATATTGAGATGATCATTCAGTTTTCCTTTTTATTCTGTTGATTTAATGTGTTATATTAATGGGTTTGTGCAAGATGAGTAAATATTGAATCCCTTGGGGAAAATGTCATTTTTAGGACACATAATTGTTTTTATGTTACTGGATACTTCTATCAAGTATTTATTTGAGGATATTGTCCCTATATTCAGAAGAGAAATTGATATCACAACTTGGGAGGAATTGTGATTAATTCCCCTCTTAATGATATATAGAATACATCTATGAAGCTATAGTCACCTTGACTTTTCTTTTGGGGTAGTTATGATTACTGATAAAATCTCTTCATTTGTTATATGTTTATTAAGATGAATTATTTATTTGTTTTGGATACATTTTCATCATATTGTGTATTTATAGGAATTTTTCCATTTCATCGAAGTTTTCTCATTTATTTTGGCACTTCATTATTAAAAGTGTTCCTTTCAATCATTGTTATTTCTGTTATGTCACCCTCTCATTAGTAATTCTAGTAATTCTGGTAATTCTACTATTTCAAATATATAGTTGAACATGTCTAGATATATTTCTTAAAATTTCATTTTTTATTCTCTTCATCTCCAGAATTGCCATTTGATTCTTTTATAATGCGTCTCTTTATTGATGTTAATTATTTGATACAATGTTACTAATATATCTTCCTTTTCTTCTTTTATCAAGTTTTGCACTTGTGAAAACATTTATAATGACTACTTGAAATAATTAATCTGTTGAATATGATATATGAACTTTCTTACAAGAAGTTTCTGTTACATGCATTTTTCCAGTATATGGGTTATGTATTTATGCATCTTAGTATATCTCATAATTTTGGAAACTGGACACTCTGGGTAATATATTGTAGCAAATTCAGATATTGCCAGTCTTCCCCCTTGCATTAGTCTTTGCCTCCTTACTTGTTTAGTGACTGGGGGGAATAATTCAGTGAAGTATCCCTGCACCACTGTATTAAGTCTCTGGTAGTTTCCTCAGGGAGGTGCAGATTTGGTTATTCCCACAGTCATCCTGGCATGAGAGCTGCACTGGCTGTCTTCTCTTCAAAAGGCCATACCTCACTGGTATACATGAATGACTGTTGTCTATTGCTCTATTTGTTAAAACTATACCATCAGATCTAAATATTTCTACAATACAATCTATTAAAAGTTTGAACAATTCTGAGGGTTAGTTAAGAGGTCAGTGCTGGGTGTTTTTTTCTAACCCAAGAGGGATCCATTCAGCTGTCTTATTCTCCACTCCTCACTTGTAAACTATCTGGTCTTCAGTGTAGATCATGTCTTCACTAGTCCTCCATTCTTCTGCCAATTCCCTTCCCCACAATGCCACTGTTTGTGAGGAAATTCTGAGATTTAATTGCTCCCAACTCTGTTCAAAAGAATTCAGACAAGATCTTTTATCAGAACTCTAAAGCTGGGGCTGGGAAAATGAAAACCTCACTCTGAAAGGAACCCCCATTCTAGAAAGTATTTGGTGAATAAGGGGGAACAGATTGAGGTCCTCTAGGTTTGCCACACCTTGGTTGGAATCAGCCCCATGAACCAAAAAGGGATATCCTCAGGGGCCACTACCAAGATTGTGCCTCAATTCCACAAGTGGGGGAGGAACAAAAGAAGGCAGCACTGCCTCTTGATCACAGGCAATCAGGACTTAACCTCAGAAACAGCATCTGTGTCAGGGTGAGAGCTGCTGATGCCCTGCTCCTCCTGGGAAGAAACACCACTTAAGGACTTTTACTTGTTTAGGTTATTTCCCTCAGCATAGATATGATAATTCATTCTTATGTTATTGTGTATCAGGTGTCCATTAGTTTGAACAGTAAGTAGTTTGACAGCATATCCATTTGACAAAATTCATTCATCTTTTAACCTGCTGATTGGTGTTTTTGTTGTTTCCAATTTATGTGTAATCTAATACTCATTGTAGCCACATAGATAGCTGAGAACAATTTTGCTCTTAATCTTATAATAACAATAAAAAATAAGAGATTTGGAAAAACTTCAAATTTTTAAAATGTTCTCAACATGGAAAAAATTGATGTCATTGAGCTAAGAAAAAACCCTAAAATTTCAAGAGAGTGAAGTGTTAAATGACAGAAATAGCACCCACACTAAAACCTCATGGGGGCTAGTGTTGTCAGATGACACATAAGTTAGTAAGAAGTTTAAATTGCTACTTGTTAATAAATTTCTAAACTCTGAGTGTGATAAAGTTGTTACAGTAAATCTCACAGGGGCCACACCCATACTGTCTTGCAGGCTTTTTCTCCAAAATTAGGGCAAATACAACAAAAAGCTACATAGAACAAATTAAAACAAAACAAATAATATATTATTCCCCTGTGGTGTTTAAGGAAAGGGGCAGCAACTATTGTAGAAATGTACCCACAACCACCTCCTTAGTTCCACTCCAAAACAAAATAATTATCCACCAAGGGAAAAGCAAATGAAACCAATACCCTATGGACACTGGTGGGATCCAATGGAAGGTGGAAGGAGACAGGTTTCATCATGGAATGAATGTCCAGAAACCTCCCCCCCTACTTCACTATGGAATAAAAGCCTTAACCCACAGATGGAGTTCTCTGAAATAGGCCACTAAAGACAATGCAGCTTAGATGGCAATATCTGGGAAAATACACACTCTACCACAGAGAGGGACAATAATACATGACAGACCAAGCATTGCCTTATAAAGAGGGACAGGGGCACTTGGATGATATTCCCATCCCTGACCATCCTGTTAATCTCCTAGCCTCTTCCTGGAATCTTGGATTCAGAGCATATGATAGACAAGTATCCAGGTAAGCTTCAGGAGACTGTCATGTTCTGAAAGCATTTCCCTGCCCCTGCAGTGGGTCCTATAGACATACTTGGGCCTGCACCACTGGGAAGAGGAACTCTCCTTAACACAAGTCACACTGATGAGAAAGCTGTTTCCCACATGGAGATGCACAGCAGGGAGGAGGCACTTGGAGGCATGCCCTGCTTCCCAGAATGCACTGAAACATGAGGTCAAGCACAGACTTGAATAGGCCTGGCCTCCCTGTCAGGGCACTCAGGTAAACTTTGGTTTTGGAAACCTGTGGAAGTTTGGGGAAGATTAGAGTGTCAAAAGTCCTTTCTGATGGCTTCCACTACTGCACAGAAATCTATTAGAGGAAGCTTAAAATTATATTTATAGAAAACATTTGATGATGTTAGGGAAAAAGTATATGTGACAAATGATTGATTGATAAAGCATGATTTACCAAATAGCGTGGATGCTATTTGGATTAAAAAACATTATACAGTGAACCTGCTCTTTTTGTCTTATATATCTATTTTATATTGAAAAGCTGTGTGAATGATACAATGATGGCATTTTATATAATAGAATCATAATTTATAAGGGCCTTAATATAAATGCAGGGGATGGGTCTTTGATACCACATGAGATGGAGAGAACAAAGGCACATGGATGCCTCTCCTAGAGAGGGCCAGACTTCCCAATTCCTCCTCCTTCCAGTTGAGGACATGGGACTCCACATGATGGAGGGTGGGGAGATTATTTTGCCCAGGTATTCTCAGACATTTGAGTTAAGTTAGAGGAAATAACTTCACAGAGATGGTAAATGAAAGTGTTGTTCACAGTTTCTAGCATATTTGCAAGACAGGACTAGTTCCAACAATTTACAAAAAATTTTATATATGTTCATACGTATGTATTTTAACATACATGTAGTGACACTAAAAAAAAACAGTTCTGAGATTGAATCTTGCCTTCATCATGGAACAATTGAGAAAAGATGCAATGCCTCTTCTTTGGGGGTTAAATGTTGAAAAACAAGAAGAGGGAACTATATGCAAGGCCAAGACAACCCTACCAGCCTTCCTCTGAACTGTCACTGGGAGATGGACTCTCCATTCTCCCTGGTGGCCATGAGCTTACCCTGCAGTCCAGCCCTGTTAGGAGGTTTTTGTCTGGGCTAACAATGATTTCCCCTCACTGTGTAGCTCATACAATAATACATGGCACTGTCCTCCATTCTCAGCCTGCTAAGTTTTAAATAACTTTTGTTCTTAGAGTGTTCCTGGTGATGCTGAGTTGATACTGAAGAGTTGACTTATAGTGTGTGCTTCCACCACTATGTATCCAGCTGATCCACTCCAGCCCCTTTCCTGGAGCCTGGTGGATCCAATGCATAAAATATCCAGTTAAAGAGAATCCAGAGAATTTGCAGGTAAGGGATAAGGTCTGCAAGGGCTTCACAAAGTCAGGTCCCAACTACTTTAGCTGCAGCTGTGACAGGACACATGAGGACAAGGAGAACCACAGTAAGTCCTGTGCTCAGAGGCATCATCCCCATTACCTTCATGTCTGAATCCTGAGACACTCACATCTGGAAGCTGCCACCAGAAAGAAGAAGACCAGGTTTTCATGTTCTTGTGGATGAGGTCCATGTGGCCCAGGAAATATTTTCCAGACTGAGGAGGAACCTGAATTTAAATAAATGTTTGCTCTGTTTTCATCTGTTCACCCATATGGTGATTTGCATTTTGGAGGCAACTTTGAATGATAAAATGAAGGGAGATGAGAGGAGGTCCCTCTCTTAGGGGAACTCTGGGAAGAGGATACTGATTGAGCCCCTGGAAAACACAATCCACTCCTTGGAATTCCCCTCACCAAACCCATGTTCCTTTACTTTCAGGCAGGTAATAAGATGACTGGAGAGTCAGATGTCCCCAAGGATCAAGAATGCCTTTAGGAATATGTTCATTGTGTCCCTACTCCCAGCGATTTATGTATGTATTTGTGTGTGACTGTTTACATATATATATATTTCATATATATGGAATTTGTAATGTGTATGTAATATATAATGGGCATATATTCCATGTCAATGTTGATTATAATGGATTTTGGTTGATTTTTGAATTATCAGTGGCAGTAAGGGATGTTTGGTGCCACTTTGCCCAATTTGTAGAGGTCAGTCCATGGCTGTAACTTCATGTGTGAAATTTAAGTTGTAAGAGCTGTTACATATTTTCATTACTCATATTAGAGGTATAATCCACTCTGGGAGCCAGAAACAACCTGTCTGAGCCCTCCCCTGTGACCACCATGACTGACCAAGCACTGTTTGCCCTGGACTTTCTCCTGACATGTCACACCTGGGCTACTGGGTCAGGTCAGCCCCACTCACCCTCAGGCTCCTCACCTGAATATTGACTGACTTTGATCCACTCATCTCTGCATATGTCCTTCTACCTTATCAAAACATTAACAGAACTTGAAATCAGCATATCTCAACCTGACTAATCAATAATATTACTTAAAGTTTAAATAATAAATTTAATAAGACCTTCATCTCTAGCCTGGTTCCAAGTTGGTAAAGCAGCAACGTGAGGTGAAAAGGACTTGTCCTAGGCATTAAAGTCACCAAAGTTTATGGCAGGATTTGGTATTCAGAAGATACTAAAGCAAGCTCCAAGTGTAGGTCCTGGTACATTAGGCACACAGAAAGTCCTTGCCCAGAGGTTTTGTCAGGGGAGTGACAGGCAATAAAATGAAAACCACATGTGGAGTGAATTTTGTCACTGTGAGGGCATTGTGATGCAGGTCAATAAAGGTTGACAATTTTTATTAATACTTTTAAAAATTCAGTTACAATTTAATGCATATTTTAACAATGAATATTTATGAATGCCTAATAAGGTTATGAACAGAGTGTGAACATCTTCAGAAATGAAAGAAATGCAAATTTTCACCACAGTGGGCTAACACGTCTCAATAATGAAAATGGCCATGATAAAATATTTAAAAGTTACACAAAGTGACACTAAATATGTGGAGAATAAGTGAAAATGATAAGACACCAACAATATTTTTGGAAGAGGCAACTAAAGCAGGTTTATGGGCAATATTTATATATTTCAAATACTATAAATAAGAATAGGAAAGCAAAGACATAGCATGTCCACCTAAAGAAGGCATTAAAAGGAGAGGAGAATAAACAAAAATAAGTAGATGGAATAAAAAAATAAAGAATGGAATAGAAATAAAGTCAAGGAATAGTTTTATTACACAAATCAAATGGGAAAATAACTTTCTATAATTACCAACAGAATCTAAAGAATAAAAATTATCAACATTGTGATTGAAATCAGATTGCCACCAGTATATCTTACAGATAAGGAAAACAATGAGGAGATAACACTATATAAAATTCATGCCAAAAACTAGATAGTCACATGGATTCCATAATTTCCTTAGAAGTCACTCAGTACAAAGCTCACAATTACAATGACAGTATTTCCCAATCTAATAAATAACTGAATTCTTCTTGAAGAAAATTCCCACAAAACAAAAGTTATAGGCTTCATTGGTTGACTTGGAAAATTCTTTCAAGCCTTTTAGGAAAAAATATCATAAACCTTACATGAAATCTATGTGAAAATATAAAATTTGGGAAAGTGGACCAAATAATTTTATGATAATGGATTATTATAAGTAATAAAATTGAGTTAGTCGGTATGAAAACGAAAATTATAATCCAATATTCCTCATAAATTTATAAGAAAAATATATTTGACCACAATATTAATAAATCAATTTGGCAACATATGGAAAGCTATTAAATCGTGATCTATTAAGATGTATCTCAATGAATACCTTATTTAGTTTGTCTTGCTCATAGAATAAAATAGAAACATTCGTAATCTCAATAGAGCATAAATGCTTTGTCAAATCAACAGTGGCCCCAGGCTAGACTTCCCAAGAAGAGGTCCTATAATTTTTCTGTACATTGCCTTTATAATTTTTAGAATGCTCCCTTCCACTCTTACCTTGACAAGAGTTTGTCTCATGAAAGGCTGTTTGTGTCTCCTGCCCTCCCCTGATGTCCCTGGTGTTAACTAGTACAGCAGGATGCAAACCTGTGTCCTCACCTCTCTGAGGCTCAACTGTAAATCCACCTGACACTGGAGGTTCCCTGGAGAGACTGCCATGAGTCCAGGTGGCTGTCCTGTGGATGATGTTCCCCCCACTGTAGATCCTGCCCAAAAATCCCATCCTCTCACCAGGAACTGGAATTGAGAAAGTACAATGAAAAAGGAGCCAGTTATCTCACAAATTATGTTAATTTCTGGAAGGGATCCTTGCTCCTGGGCTGGATCCCAGGAAGTGCACCTGGACTCTCACATCCACAAACAGGAACTCTCATTCCCTAAACTCAAGATGCACCAAGGAGAAAACCATTTCCCAGTCAGAGGTGCTGCATTGAGGGAGATGCCCTCAGCTTCCCAGAGTGCCATGGAGCATGAGGGCCAAGCACAAGTCAGAAAGGCACAGGACTCCCTGGGAGGATGTCACAGCAGCTCTGCCTGCGGAAGCCTGTGGCTTTGCTGGAGGAATAAGTGTGTGAATTAGTGCTTCCCCATGATCCTAACTTCTTCACAGAAAATTGTATGTTTTCAGATTGGTATTTTATTTACAGTAAAATACTTGATATTTTTGGGTAAAAGAATATATAGGTAAATGATTGATTGAAACATCCATGAAAAAATTTTTAAAAGACATGAAATGTAGATGGTTTTAGCTATATTCTTTGGACAAGTTATTTTTATCTTATACTTTATCCTCGTCTAATGTATATATTGAAAAACTGTGTTTTGTATGTGGATTACATAATTACAACATCCCATGTAATAGCACATCAGATTTTATAAGGAATTTAAAATAATTACAGAGGCCACTTTTCTCTCTTTCTCTTCCTTCCATCTGAGGACATATGCACTCCATGAGGCTAAGGGAGGAGTAATTTTCATGGACACCCTTAGGAGATTTACTTAAATTCAGAGAATTACTTCTCAAAGTCAGTAGAAAGCAAGTTTTGTTTAAACTTTCAGTCATATCCAAAAGAAAGTGCAGGGATGGCATGGGGTGGAGAACTATGCACAGGTAACATTTTTAAAAATCTGTATATTGCTTGAATCTTAGATACATCATAACTCTGCTTAGAAAAGATGCAATGGCAGTTCCCTGGGGGTTAAATCTTGTGAAGAAAGATTTGGGAACCCCAACAAGGTCAGGAAATGGCTCCCCAGCCCCTCTCTGCACCTGTCCCTGAGATTGGTCCTTGCATGACCCCTTGTGGTCCTGAAATTCCCCCGCAGCCCAGCCCCCTCCTGGGCCCTGCAGGGGAGGTTTGTGTCTGGGCTCATCCTGACTTCCTCTCACTGTGTCTCTTCCACAGTAAATATGTGGCCATGTCCTCAGCCATCAGACTCCTTAGCTTTAAATAAACTTCATTCTTGGAAGTTTCTCTGCTGATGCCAACACGGGATTTAAGTGTTGGGTTATAGTATGTGTTTCCATTGCTTGATATTCCACTGACCCACTCCATCTCCTTTCCAGGAGCCTGGCAGTCCAGCTCACAGCAAAACTGGTTAAAGAGACTCCAGAGAAATGCAGGTGAGGGACAGGGTCTGTGAGGGCTTTACCAGGCCAGGTCCAGACTCCTGCAGCTGCACCTGGGACAGGACACCTGAGGACAAGGAGAACCACAGTGAGTCCTGTGCTCAGAGGCAGCATCCCATTACCTTCATGTGTGAATCCTGAGACACTCACATCTGGAAGCTGCCACTAGAAAGAAGAAGAACCATAAGGATTTCATTTTTTTGGTTGAGGTACTTGATGTCCAGAAAATATTTTCAAGACTGGGTGGAAAGTTAATTTAGGTAAATGAGGATGAGGTTTCATGTGTCTGCCCATGTGGTGATTTGCATTTGGGGGGTAACTTTGTTTATAAAATGGAATGGGATGAGGGGAGGTCCTAGTTTTAGGGGCACCCCTGGCAGGAGGATGTTGGCTGATCCTCCAGAGACCACAGGACTCCCCCTGAGGTGCACCATTACCAAACATGATTTCCTCCAATTCCAAGCCAGAAATGTATTGAATGAGCTAATCAGGGAACCACATACGGCCAAGGATCAAAGATGGCTTTGAGAGTATGGCCACTGTGTGGTACCCCCAAGGGATTACATATATATATTTAAATTCCTTAACAAAATTTGTTCTGACAGTTTCTGCTTGTATTTTAATGTCTGTACAGGGATGGGAATTTTGAGTTGCCTTCCTACAAATTTGTTGATGATTCATGGGGAGTGTGAATTCATAGAAGGCTATCAGAGCTGTTAGATATTACCATGATGTTATTTTCAGCTTACTAAAGGCTGTCTCATAGAGCTAGCATTATATGGAAGTGTCCAAGGCTTGCTGACCTACCTCCATGCAGTGTCAGTGTCAATCAACAATAGATTTTCCTATTTTGAGGAGCACTCAAAACTACAGGGTCTCCCCTCTTGCCATACTAGGGATAGGTGTTACCAGATTCTGAGAAAAAAGGAGATCTATAGGACTGCAACTTGGGGTGGAAAGTCTAGGCTATGACCAGTGGAGAACACATGGAGCAGCATAAAGTAGCATGGCGGTAGGTCTACTCCTACCCTGCTGCAGTGGTGTAAGTGGTGCAGTGATGTGAGAGGGACATCCCATCCAAGAGGGAAGGATCAGGAGACCCATCACAGATGATGGCCCACAGGGATTCTGACCTCCTCCCAAGATGAATCCTCTGGGCCCCCTGTTCTTGCCAAGCATGTGCTTCTTCTCCTGGGAGAGATGCCCTGAAAATGCTCCCCCTGGCTCTTCCTTTGGGTCTCTGTGTCCACTAAGCACAACAACTCATTGGGCTGTATATCCAGGGTCTCCTCTTATGTATCAATGGTGAGTCTGTGTTGGCTGCACTGACTGTGCATGGGTCAGCCATGTGTTCCTGACCTCTGGCAGGCAGCCTGGCTCCTTTTACAGGGACCACTACAGGGCTCCCAGGCCAAGTAGGGAAAGGCAGACCCAACCAGTACACAATAGCTGAGTCTCATATTGGTCATGTTTTCTTTTCTATTCATCAAAGGATGTCACACATAAAAGCCTAGGATTAGCATGGGGGCAGGACACATGTGCTGAACACAGGGGGAAGGACAAATTTGGGTCCACTGCTTCCAAAATTAGATACAGCATGTATACATGTGTGTACTCATGTGACTGTGTATATGGTTGCTAGTGTGATTGTGTGCAGGTGTGTGCACATGCTGATTCCATGTGTGCTTGTGAGTGCTTTTGGGTATTATTTGAATAGTAGATGTGTGTGCACGTGTATGAGATTGAGCATGTGTGTATGAGTGCATGTGTGTGCATGAGTGTGTACATTTTATAGAATTGGTAGATGTGTGAATGGACTTTCAGTCCCACAATTCCCCTTGTGCAGGAGTTCCCTGATATGACCTCTAAGGAGAGGGGCACAAAGGCATGTGAGACACCCTGAAAGCCACTGAGAGGCTCTGTATTCACTGTATGTGGGACTGTGCCAGAGGATCTAAGGACTCCAGGGAGGGGGGCCCTGGGTGATCCATAGAATCCTGTGTTTGGTCTCCCTGCAGAGTATGCTGGGTTGCTAATATATTTCAGTATGTTAAAAGATGTTATCAATAGCATGTGGGATCTCTGAAGAGCAGTCTGATGACAAGGGACCAGCAAGGTAACCCTGGGCAGAGATGCTTGAGGGAAAAGCCCTGTGAGCCTAAGGGGTACTTCCCTGCAGGGCAGGAGCTGAGCAGCAGAGGGTGCTCAGGACCCATGGCACACAGAGCCCAGCCCTAGAGCAGGTAGAGAGAGCTCTGGGGAGGGGCCTCCATCCCTCCCCTCAGGGACTGGGATTTTCTTTTCCAAAACACAGTCTAAAATAAGAATTTAACTAGGACTGTTATGTGGCTAATAATATTATACTTCTATGAGAGCATTTGCCTACCTCAATAAGGCAATGGGAAGCACATTTAAAAAGGGTGTTTCTAGGGTGTATATTTTCCTTAATAGTGAGGACCTAGAGGGCAAGTTTGGTTTATTAATTCTCTAGGTTCAGAATTTTGTGAAACACACTGATCTTATGATAACTGCTGTGTTTCTAATGACAGGGATGATAAAAGCAGACAGATATCAGCACCTACTATAAAATTCACTAGTAAAGTTTCTGCTGTGTTACTAAATTTCAGTCTTATCAGACTGAAGCTCATAAGGTTGAAGCCACATCCTCAGGGTCACTTGGCAGGAGGGGATGGAGCTGTGCTGGGCTCTCTGCCACTACTGACCTCTAGGATCTCAGCCACAATCCCATGATTCAGTGGCACAGGGCACAGGAGGACAGCTCTCAGGTAATTTTTCAATGGGCCTGATTCCTGGACATGGAGATGCCCTCTAGCCATTGTGAGTTTCTTAAAATCATTCACTGTGTGGATATATTGCCAAGAATCTGCAAGTTATCTTCACCCATGTTCTGGAAGCCACTTTCACAGAATGCAATATTCCTTGTAATATACAAGGAAAGCAGGAACTGGATATTTCTGGGACTCCATGAATGCTTCCATGAATGATTTCCTAGGGCTCTAAAATAAAGTCTGAAAAATTGGAGGACTGGACATAGTAAAAATATGTTTTCTTGCAGTTCTAGAGGCTATAAATCTCAAGTCTGTAGAGAACATATAGTATAAATTAACAAATAAGAAGGAAAGTTTAATGACAATGCAAATTGTCCAACCACTTTCTAGAGTGATCAATAGAAAAGAAAAAATGCAAATTATCAATATTCTGCTTGAATGAATAATGTTGGCATAAGTCCTACAGACAAGAAAAAAATATAATATTAATAAAATATATGCCAAAAGACCAGTTCAATGGAATGCATAAATTCTATAAAAGTCACTCTGTACTAAAGCTCACTCACAATAACAGATAATGTCAGTATTTCCTGATTTAATAAATAATCAAATCCTTCATAAAGAAAATTCCTACCAAATAAAATTTTTATACCTCAATTGACTAACTTGGCAAATACATACCCTTTAGACAAAAAATACCATAATCTTACATGAAATCTATCTGAAAACACAAAATATGGGAAGGTGACCTAAAATTTTATGAGGAATGACTATTTCTAATAATAGACATGATAAGTCACTATGAAAAAGAAAATTATATTCCAATATTCCACATAAATTTACAAGATAAAGATTTGGCACAGTAGTAACAAATTAAATCAAGCAAGATATATACATATATATTGAAGTAAGGCGTATTTCAGTGAATGTGTGGCTCTGAAAATCATATGAAAATTTGCCATGTTCATAGAATAAAATAGAAATAGATCATATTCTTCTTAATAGTGAAGAAAAATGCTTTGTCAAAGTCAACATCCTTTCATCAGACAAACTGGGTGCCTCCCATTGCAGGGGTTCCTCTCCTGCAATGACCATATGTGTACCCACATAAGGTCATAAGGGGAAAATGGACAAGGGTCCTCCCAGCAAGATTTAAACATAGATTTTTTTTTTTCAGTTAAATCATAATTTCTAACTGTCTAGTGGTGAATTCCCTCCACTTTTTAAAATCTTTTCCTACTCTCAGTGCAGATCTGAGCAGCTTCTCCATGCATCTGGATCTTCTTCGGACTGGCATTTGAAGGAGTTGATGAGGGACTCAAGGCTCCCAAGACCTCTTCCACCCTTGGATTCCCCACGTATACCCCGAATGTTGCTCTTAAATCACATATCCTTGTGGACAATGGGTCTTTTTTGTAAACTAATTAAATTAATCCAACTGCCTATGAAAACTGTAGGAAAGAGGAAAAATGTTAAAATGCTTGTGTACAGAATACACATGTTTGTAAACTACATTTTTTTGAGTATTCATTATTACACAGAGTGTCTGAAACTCACATTCTCAGACTTTGAAACTTAAAACAATAACTAAGGTCACAGTTGATACAGTGAGATAGAGCTGAATCTTTCAATCCTTCTGCAAATTGTACTGAGAAATCAGCAGAGTTCATATTAATATATACTCATGTTTATTTTATTTTGGTATTCATGTCCCTAAAGTCTCCAAATACAATCCAGAAGTTCATGAAATACCTCCTTGGAAACTGTCCACCTAACTATCATCCTGGGATCCTGGAGCTCACTCAGTGGAGAGGAAGTCAGCTCCCTTCAGTCCTGGAATGGAAGGGCCTGGACACAAAGAGACAAACTCAAAGAGAAGACCAAGTGATGACTGGGTTAGAAACTGAATGCCCAGGATTTTTGGCAAAATACCAGAGGCAAAGAGGAGGATGATAAGGGTTCTCCCCTACAGACTGAAGGCTTTTAGAATGCAGAATTCCAATGTGATGTATTTATATTATATTAAAGCATCCAATTTGTGATTCTTTGTTAAAGCAACCTTAGAAATCCATTCAGAGATCAATTCACAGGTCCAAGAAAGTCCAATTCCTGCTTTCCTTGACAATGCCAGTGAATTTTGAATTCAGTGACAATGGTTTCCCTACATGGGGAAATAACATGCAGATCCTTATCAATATAGCAGCACAGGGAATGGGTTGCAGAAGGGATTAACTCACATTGGTTAAAGGGTAGCTCCATGCATAATCATCAGGTCCATTGAAAAATCCCCTGAGAGCTGCCATCCTGAGACCTGTGGCACTGAATCTGGGTTCATGGCTCACATCCTAAGTCAATAGTGCAGAGAGCTCAGCACAGCTCCCTCCCCTCCTGCTCTGTGACCCTCAGGATGTGGCCTCACCACTATGGGCTTCAGTCTGATAGGACACAAATTGGGGAGCAGAGCAGAAACTTTATTTGTGAATTTTATAGTAGTGACTCAGAGATGTTTCCTGCTATCATCACTTTATTAGGGTAAAAATGTGGAAACCTATGTGAGCCCTCATCTCTGTCCTTCACAAATTCACAAGGAACACGTGCTCAGGTATTCTCCTTGACATGTCAAACCTGTGTGACTGGGGCAGGTCAAAACCCTTTGCCTCAGTGACCCAACATGTAAATTTACTGATTTAATCATGTTGTTTCTAAAGATCCACATTACCTTATGTAAAAAGTTTAAGGAACACAGCTTTGAATATAGCATATTGCAATCTGTCTATGCAATATTGTAAAGTGAATTACATAAAAAATGACCTCCATGCCTGAATGTAGGCAATACACAAGTCAACAGAATTAGGATGAGAAAGATCAACTGGCCAAATCAGGACCTGTCCATTAAGAGCTGGAAATATGAGTTAACCTGCTGTGGGCAAGGGAGGGGAAGTGATAGGATCCAACATCCAGAACCAGGTGTGCCCATTACATACCAGCTGGTCACATGGGATTGTAAAGGTGCAGAATGATATGGCCTTGTCTTTGGGGGCTGTTGGAGTTGGAGGGAGACTGGTATAAATGCTTCCAAATGAAGAAAAAGTCCCATAGCTGTGCAAATATTTCTGTAGGTGAGTGTTTGCTGCTAGAGACTGCTCACACTTAGGAAATATATATTAGGCCACCATGTAGAAATTGTCTTTTTGCACTTGAGGATATTATTAAGCACTGCTGTGGTTGGACACCAACACTTGAATTTTTGTCATTGTTAGTGAGAAGAGCCAACTGAAATGTTTAATTTGTAGTAGAAAAGGTAAAGAGTGAGATTTAAGTTAGATTCTTTTGGAGGTTACCAGTGATGAAGATTCTGGATGAAGTAAGCACTATGACCAGATAGAGAAGAACAAAATGTGGGTGGAACTCATGCTGAGAAGATGGGAAAGCCCCATCTGGTTGCTTTTATTTTCACTTTTATTTTCACTGAAAATGTGTAGAAAATATGAACTAAGAATGGAATGTAACTTAGAGAAAGTTGACTTCATGTTAGAGGAGAGTAGAATGTCGTCCTTAAAGTCATGAAAAATGAAGCATGACTTGTGAAGAGAAATGCAGCAACTATCAGATGATTAGAGTCTTTCCCCAAATCCTGGTCTCACTGAATTAATAAACCATCCCTTCCTCCAGGTCCTCACTCCTAAGGCATCAGGGAGTCTTAGAAACCCCCATTTAAGTGTGCCACTCATTGCCTTCTTCAGTTAGGCAAAAACTCCCAAAGGAGTAGAATATTATTAGACCCATCAACAGTCAGAGCTAAATTCTTATTTTAGACTGTGTTTTGAAACAGGAGAACTCTGCCCCTGAGAGGAAGCCCTTCCCAGGCAGCCCCTGCACCTGCCCTGGGGCTGGGCCCTGTGCTTAATGGGTCCTGAGCACCCCCTGCAGCCCAGCCCCTGCATTGCAGGGAGGTTCCTGTTGGGCTCACAGGCTATTTTCCTCATGGCTTCTCTGCCCAGTGTCACCTGGCTGTGCCCTTCACTTCAGACTGATCTTTAGAGACACCACACACAGGTGATACCATCTCTTGATAGTTAATTTTGCTTAGCAACCCAGCATACTCTTCAGGTAGACAAAACACAGGAATCTGTGCAACCACAAGGGGTCCCTTCCCTGGAGCCTGCCAGATGCTTTGACAAAGTCACAGTCATGGTGAATCCAGAGGATTTCAGGGGGTTTCTTATCTCCATTGTCCTCCTCAGTTTTGAAGTTTATAACAGAGAACACATGTACACACAAGACCATGGGGATTAAAGTCCACACACACATCTACTATAACCATAACACATACATACACATACACACAAACACACACACCTACACATATAGGGACACAGGTTACATGTACACACTCAAACATCTGCTATACCTATATCATGCACCCGCATTCCATCACTAACCCATATGCACATTCCTGTGCACACACATTTACTATTCCAATAATATGCCCACAAACAAGTACATTCAGAGACAGGTGTGTGCACACACACATTTTTGCATTCACAGATACACACCTATAAGCTCCTTCACATGTACACAAACTTAAGCAGACATACATGTACTCTCTCAGATTTTTGCAGCTCTGGACTCCAAATTTATCATTCATCCCTCTGTTGAGAATATGGATAGAGCCGCTATGCTGTCTCTAAGCTTGCTTAGGGGCCTTCCTTTGCAAATAGCCCAAAATCAAAAATGAATAATCTGATACTTGGCAAGGGCCTGCATGTTGGGTTAGCCTTTCCCTGCTTTGCCTGGGAGCCCTGTAGATGTCCCATGAGAGGACACAGGCCTACCTGCCAGGGGTCAGGAGCACAATGCTGATCCATGCCCAGTCGGTGGAGTCAGGAACCACCCACCCCACATCCCTCGGAGGAGCCCCTGGACACAGAGCCCAGCAAATGGATGGCCTCAGTGGTTCTCAGAAGACACAGGATCCCTGTGCAGAGCATCCCTCCCAGGAGCAGAAACAAATGCTGGACAAGGAATGGGGGACCCAGAACAGTGTGCTTGGGTTGCTTTTCTCTTGCTGCTTTCAGAATCCTCTCTTTATCTCTGATATTTGTCATTCTGCATAATAGGTGCCTTGGGGTAGATCAATTTGGATTTATTCATTTTTGGGTGAGATTCCCTTCTTGGAAATTTATATTTTCAAGTTACTCAAATTTTTAAGTATAATGTTGCCTATAACCCAGCATTTCTATTGCTTTTCACCTACCCAAGAGAAAAGATATCATATATGAACCAGAAGAAGTTTGCACAAATGTACAGAGATGCAGTATTTGTTGTAGCCTGAAATTGGAAACAACCCACATATCCATGAACTGATGAATGAACAAAAATTGGGACCATATATATGAGGTGGCATATTATTTAGCAATTATAAATTGAGTACAGATCTATGTGCAAGTACATGAAATAACCTTGAAATTATTATGCTAAGTGAAAGAAGGGATTAAGTGGAAATCACTTTTCTTATTATTCTATTTATTTGGAATTTCCATGATAGTCAAACCCATACAGACAGAAGGCACATTAGTGATTGCCAGAGGATGGGGAGGGGGAATGGAGAAAGACTACTAATGGGTATGGAGTTTCTTCTGTGTTGGTGTACATGCTATAAATTTATATTAGGGTGATAAATGTACAAATCCACTAACATATTAAAAATAACTAAGCTGTCAAGTTAAAATATTTTAGGGTTATTATGGTATGTAAAATATATCTTAATAAAGCAGTAAATATTATGCTCAAAAAATGCATTCATATATTTACATGCATTTTTTAAAAGTCAGTTAACCCCCCAAAAAAAGCATTTCCTTAGAGAGACATTAAGATAATTTGTGAACACAATGAATAAAATAGAAAGAAATAACTCACAGGAGGATG
The DNA here is from genome assembly GCA_029593785.1 of Cabassous unicinctus. Classification (NCBI taxonomy): domain Eukaryota; kingdom Metazoa; phylum Chordata; class Mammalia; order Cingulata; family Chlamyphoridae; genus Cabassous; species Cabassous unicinctus. The sequence continues at coordinate 1,860 of JAQZBX010051424.1, read as the reverse complement.
AACAAGGAGGACGAACAATGTATGAGCAAGAGAACTCACACTTTGGCAGGACAAGTGTCACCAGAGTTCCTCTGCACTTACAACTGGCTGGGCCTGTGTACTTCTTGGCTACAATCCTGAAAGCGGATGTTTTGTTTGGGACCTAACTGCTTTTTCTTCACTATGCTTCTCTCACACAGTGATACATGGCTGCATCTTCAACAGTCACAGATCTCAGTTGTAGGGATAATTGGTTCATGGATATCATTCTTGAGCTGGATATTCAGCTTTTGAGAGATGGTCATAGTATGTATTTCCATTATAACAAATTAAGGCTGGTGCACCCAATTGCAACAGGAAACACTGGTGATGGAGGAACCAAACACTGTGCTGGTGAGGGACAAGGTCTCAGAAGGCTTCATCACACTTGGGCCAGACTCCACAAGTTGAACCTGGGACAAGTCACCTGGGCACAAAAATATCAAAACTCATGAAAAAATCATACACCTCATCCAGTCACACCACAAGGAAACCTCTGAAACCCTCACAGGGAGATATGACCATCAGGCAGAAGAACCCCCACAGGGTTCTCATGGTCTTCTGAGCAAGGTCTAGGAGTCCTGGAAAGTCCAGCTCAGAGTGTGGAGGAGCTGCCCTCAATTTTGAGATTAACCTTAAATGTGAAGATGTGATTTGCATGTGGGAGGTCTGTGTGTAAAACAGCAAAGTTCCTGGGGGACCTCAGTCTCTATTTAAGAAGCTGTGAGGAGAACACCTGACCCTTCTCAGGGATGGAACTTTGTTTACTGAGAGCCCAGAGGTCTGCATTCCAGGGAGAAGTGCTGCTTATTCAAAATTAACTCTGATCTCCTGACAATTCCCCCTCACCTACATTTATAGGGAAACACCTGATTTTCCCTTCTCTCTCTCCTCTCAGAAAAACATTATATGGTGAACTGACTCTTACTTCATCCTAACATCCCAATCAGTGTCACCTGGGAGAGGATTTTGACAACACATGTTGTACAGAGCATGATGTCTAGGGGCAAAAATATCTTGTTCATATCCATGCTTAGGCCTGGAGAACAGCATGACCTTGGTATTATCACTGGACACTTTGCAGGTGATTCCTCAACACTAGAATGGCCATGTGAACACCTACTTCCCTAGACATTAAGGAAATCAAGTGGACAGTGGAACTCCCAGGAGGATTTATGCAGTGGTTGGCCTCATCCTTCCTAAAGCACAGGTGTGAACAATTTCTCTACACTTCCCTGGGGCCCAGTATGCAGGAAAAATTCATGAGTATCTTCAAGTTTAACAGCATGCCCTTGAATCATGCATCCAAAGTTATAGCTTTTTAATAATTTCAAAAACAAACAGGATCCTGCACAATTCTTAGAGGAATTTTTGGGAAAGTGGTATAAGTGCAGTTACTGGAAAAAATAAAAACTCTACCACTAGCCCTGCCTCTGAACTACATGATAGAATTGAGGGGAAGCCTGGCTCCTGAGAAGAGTGTTGGGGAAAAGGTCAGCAAACATTGGAGGATCATGAGTTTGGACAAAGTGGTTACAAATCACTAACACTTCCCAATCCTGGGACCTCAGAGAGATAACTTCATGAGCTGAATTCAACCACACAGTCAGTTTCATCTTGAGCATAGATCAGGACATGCATATATGGGTTCTCACCTCCTATTGCAAACAGCATCTCTTGGCTCTGTTGAAATCACCACCTCCAAGAACTCAGATTCCTAGTCCAGGTCAGAGGACAGGGGACTCTGATAGTGTCTGAAGATCCGTTTTGGTTGACATTTCACCAACATTCTCCATCACAGAGTTTGACCCATAATATTTTTCACAAACCATCAGAATGAAT
>JAQZBX010051423.1:0-19393 GCA_029593785.1 Cabassous unicinctus | reverse complement strand
TTCTTATATTGTTCATGAAATAGTAGAATAGTTTTTGAAGGTAGATGCCAGTAATTTAAGGATGCATATTGTAGTACAGCAACCACTAAAAAATAAAGAAAAAGAGGCATAACTAAAAAGTCAATAGAAGAGTTAAAATGGAATAGTAAACAATACATGATTCAAAGGAGAGAAAAAGGTAGGAAAAATGAAACAGAGAAACAATGAACAAATGGGACAGATAGAAATCAAAGGCCGAACTTATCAATGATTACTTTAAATGTAAATGGACTGAACAATCCAATTAAAAGGCTTTTAATTGGATTGAATAATAAAAATATCCAAGATCAAAGAAGGAAAAAGAAAAAGATATATTATGCAAACAATAAACTTATGAAAGCTGGTGTGGCTGTATTAATATCAGATAAAAGAGAGTTCAATATGGAGACTGATACTAAAGATAAATGGAGTGTTTAATCTCCTTCCCATGTGTGTGTGCATATGTGTGTGTGTGAGGCTGTGACTTGCTTTTTACCAATAGGTTATGGCAAAGAAGATGGCATGTTGCTCCTATGATTATGTTATGTTATATAAACCTCCTTCTTGCTTTCAGAATCGTTCTTGCTGTTATGCTGGATGTGAAGAAGTAAACTGTAATGTTGTGAACTGCCTATGGAGAATGCCACATGGCAGGGTAATTGTGAGTGGTCTCTAGGACCTGAGGGCAGCTTCTAGCCAACAACCAGCAAAAACCCGAAGCTATAAGTCTTACAGTTCCATGGAAATGAATTCTGTCATCAATCCAAGTGAGACTGGAGATGGATTCTTTTCAAGCAGAGTCTCTAGATGAGAACAGAACCCTAGCTTATACCTAGATTTCAGCCTACTGGGATCCTGAAGCCGAGAACACCAAGATAAGCCATACCTGGATTCCTGACCCACAGAAAATGTGAAATTATAGGTGTGTTATTTTAAGCTGCCAAGTTTGTGGTAATTTGTTATACAGCAATAGACAACTAATATGTGGTTCAAAATGATATTATGAACATTTGCAGAATATCACATTGATACACTACACTGATATAGCAGGCCAATCAGGCCAAATGAGTTAGACATGGCTAGCATGATGGAAGCCTTGGTAAGGCACATGTACTCCAGAGTGTAGGAGATAAACCTCTATGAAGATTCAGAGACCAGGGACATCAGTAAAATGTTTAGGGGGCCAGTGGTGAGGGACATGCAGGAAGATCCCATCTAAAGCAAAGAACAAATGATTGTAATTTGCCCTCCTCCTGAATCCCACACACACATAAGGGAGTACAAGCTGCCAGTTTTGAATGGAGCCCAGTGCAGGAATGTCTTTGCAGCAGGTCCTGGACTATGGTGTATTAAGTACTACATTTGGGCTACTCAAACCTGACAGATCTTATGGCATTAGAGGTCTAAGTGATGGTAAAAGATGCCTTGTGGATTGTGGGCAAGTCCCAGTGGGAGAATCTAAATGAAGGTCCCTGGTGTTCTTGAGTCAGGCTATCCCATATGTAGCAGAGAATTATAGGACTTTTGAAAAACAAACTTTTGGCATAGTGGTGGCTTGGAGCTATGTACCCCAGAAAGACATGTTCTTAAACTTAATACATTCATGTGGGTGTGAACCCTTGTAATAGGACCTTTTAATGAGATTATTTCAGTTGAGGTGTCCCAATTAAACCAGAATGGGTCTCAATCTTTTTACTGGAATCCTTAATAAGCAGAATAAATTCAGCCAAATGGGAGAGAAAGTCATGACGGGCAGCAGCCAAAAACTGGAAGTCAACAGAACTGAAAAACCTGAAGAGGCTGCATGTGCATTACCATGTGACAGAAAAGCCAAGGACCAAGGATCACTATCAGCCAGCCACAGAATGACAGTCTTCTGGGAGAAAGCATCACCTTGATGACATCTTGAGTTTGGACTTCTCCTAGCCTCTAAACTGTGAGCCAATAAATTTCCATTGTTTAAACCAACCCATTGCATGGTATTTACTTTAGCAGCCAGGAAACTGAAACACATGCTAATAGGCAATGATGAAGTAGAGTATATAAACATTTGTCTGCAAATGCCCATCATGAACTGCATTGTTTTAGACCCATGAAGCTGTATGGTTTATATGGTTGGGTGGGCTCCGCAACAGTCCATTATAAAATAGAAGTGTTACATATGGGATTGAGTATGAGCAGAGAACAAAAGCAAGCTGCATGAGCAAGTAGTCTATACTTCCATTTCATCTGCTATTGTTACACCAGTAACTCCCTCAGGTCACAATTTCAGTTGTATGAGGTATCCCTTACAATACACTGAGAAAAACAAAGCCTAAGCTTGGCTTATCAATGGGTCAGCTTGGTATGTTGATACCTAATCAAAATGGATGGCAATTTCACCAAGTGGCTTTGAAAGGCAATGGTGAGAGAAAGTCCCCCCATTAGTTAGAGCTTTGGGTGATACTTTATATGGATAGAGAAGATCTGAGGTTAGAAGATATATGGGCTTATAGATATTGGTGAATGGCCTTGATGGCTGTTAAGGAACTGGTAAGGAGCAAGATTCATTTTTTAGGGGCAAAATGGTATGGGTAGAGGCATATGGATGAATATATGGAAATGGACATGAAGTATAAAGACCTTCACGTGGCTCAGTAAGACCCACCAGATAACAGTCACAACAGAGGAGATATTAAAAACTAAGTAGACCAAATAGCTTTGCTAGATGACATCAACAGATTTTGTTATCAGCTACTCCAGTGCTAGAAAATGGGCATATGTGCCAAGTCACCATGGTGACAAGGATAGAGGTTCTGCATGAGTCCATTAGCATGGATTCCCACTTGGAAAGTCTAATCTGACTATTACTACCACTGCATTTCCAATCTTTAAGCAACCCATACTAACAAAGAGCCCTGAATATGGTATCATTCCTGGAGGACACCAAGTAGCCACATGGAGAAAGCCAGAGATGGATTTTGACAGGCATGGATATATATTCTGGGTATGAGTTTCACTTTATTGCCTGAAGACTCTCTGTCAGCACCATTATTTGAGGGCTTATAGAATGTTTAATGCACTGGAATGGGATCCTACATATTATTGCATTCTAAGGGAATTCAGTTTAGAGGAGGTATAGGTATAACCCATGACCATGGATCCACTGGTTGTTTTATATACAATACTGCCATGAAACTGCTGGCCTGATAGAGGAGAGGAATGGCCTGTTGCAAGCACAGCTGAAGTGCCAGCTTTGAGGTCACACTTCACAAGGAGGGGGTAACATCTTCCTGCTTGGAATATATACCTTGAAACAAAACCTTTATATGCTGTTGTATTGACAATAGGAAGAAAATGGCTCCACAAACCATGGGTTGGAAGCAAAATGGTCCCTCCTACCATCACTTCCAATGACCTACTTTGGGAATTTCTGGTGCAGGCTCTGGAATGGTATGGATTAAGCACTGCCCTGAAACATCTCAGGGTGGGGCAAGGTGGTGGCCATTTCCACCCTGGGCTGGCAGTATCACAATATATTTGATGGGCAGCTCCTTGGGGAGAGGTGGTTTCTCTTCCATCTCTCCCCACATCCAGGTACCAGGTGCATTTCTTCAAGGCTCCCTATCTCCAGTGGTTTGGGGTATCAAGCCTGTGGGAAGGGGAGATCTACTTTCCTGCCCCTGACCAGGCTAGCATTTTCATTTTGCTTTTCACTGCAAATTTTTCTGCATGTAGGAACTGACAGGAGCAGGAACCATCTCACCACTGCTAGGTGGTAAGGTAAGATTCCTGGGGATCCATAAATAAAGCTCTTATCCCATTGCCTGTAGAGAGTAAGATCTCAAAAATCTTATTTTTTATTGTTATCATGACTATTAAAAAGGAGAAAGCAAAAGAGAAAAAACAATGTCAACTGTTTTGCAAGAAAAGGCAGGCTAGGTATATTATATATGTAGATTAATCAGGTAACTGATTTATATCTAGGCATTATACAATCAAATCAGGGAAAGCAAATTTCTATTCACATCTAAATTAGGATACACAGGAGCATCACTTATGATGACAACTTTTTATTTAATGATTGATTTAGTTAAAAAGTTTACATGCTGTAGAAACACTGTAACACAAAATAAAGTAAAAATAAACTGTCAAAATTGTATTCCAAATAAAACTAGTATACTGGAAAGAGAAAATTACAGCTGAAAGCATCAGGTCAAGGGTTTAAAAGTTTAACCTTGTTTATCCAGAAGGAATTTTAGAAATTGATTTCGTTTGAGGGTAATGATATAACAACTACATAAATTTAGTTAAAAAAAAGTTATAATTTGATAGTGTGACATGCTGATTAAAATAGGCATAAAATATTTGTTTTTCTTCTTTCAGCAGTCATTCATTTTTGAGGTTCTTTTATTTTTTAAAGCTTTAGATTACATAAATGCTACATTGAAAATATAGGGGATTACCATATATCCCCTCCCCCTCTCCCATTTTTCCACATTAACAGCATCTTTCATTGGTGTGGTACATTTGTTACAATTGATAAACACATATCGAAGCATTGCTGCTAACCATGGACTATAGTGTACATTATTGTTTACATTTGCCCCACACAATTTTATAGGTTTTGACAAAATGTATAATGACCTGTATCCATCATCGCAATGTCATCCAGGACATTTCCAATGTCCCAAAAATGCCCCATGTTACACCTATTCTTCCCTCTCCCTCCCCTCAGAACCTCTAGTGGCCACTGCCTTTATATCAATGATACAAGTTCTTCCATTGTTAGAATAATAATAAGTCTACTTTAGTCCATATTTTCATTCCCCCCTTATGCTTGTTCGTTTCTCATTCTTGAGGATTTGGGGATGGTAATGCCCACTCTGTTTCTGATTGAGAGGAGGCTTAGATCCCATGGGGCAGATGAATGGAATTGTCTTGCTTGCAGTGTAGATACTCTGTTTTTGGAGGATGGGCATTATCAATCGTCATCATTTTGTTAATTGTCCTGGGCAAGTCCAAAGAACTGGAGAGTAGGTGTTGCAACTCTGCTGAGATTCAGGGCTCAACCAGCATATGAACAGATCAAAGATTTAAGTCTCCGGGACATATATTTAAAAAGTATAGTTCAACAAGTATTTTTTGAATGTGTACTATATGTCAGGTACTGAGGATATACCTGTGAACCAAACAGTCAAAATTCCTGACCTCATGAAGCCTACTTTAAAATAAAATGAAGAGAATAATCATAACACATTTGGAGAAACAATATTAGTTAAATAACACATGTTAAGTAATAAATATTATCTCATTTTATTTTATTAGTAAAACACACAGATTATAAGTATGTAGCTCAATGAATTTTTACATCTGTATACACCTTTGTAAAACCATCTAGATCAAGTATTAAAAATTTCCATTATCTTACAAAGTTCCCTCAAGCTCATTCCGGTGAATAGCCATTTATAATAGATTATTTTTGCCTGTTACTAAAATTTCTATAAATAGAATCATACAGTATTCATGATTCTGTATGGTGAATGATACAGCATGATGATTTTGTGTCTGTCTTCTTTTGCTCAGGATAATGTCAATGAGATTCATCTGTTATTGCATGGATGTTTTTCTTTCTGTTGTTGTTGGGTGGTATTCTTCCTTATGAATATTCCTCAGTTGGTTTGTCTATTCTTATGTTCCTGGTTATTTAGATTGTTTATTTACCAGTTTTTCTAGAGGTTGGTTTATCAATTTTATTAATATTTTTCAAAGATAATCTTGTGACTTTGCTGATATTCTAAATTGATTATATCTTTCCTTATATTTCTACTTTGAAAATTAAATTTCTTCTACTTTGGTTTTAATTGGCTCTTCTTTTCCTAGTTTGTTCAGATGGTGACTTAGATCTTTGATTTCATACCATGTTTCTTTTCTAACTTAAATTCTATAAATTTCCCATTATACATTGCTTTAGTTGCATTCCTTAGGATTTTATTATGTTGTATCTTATTTTCATTCAGTTCAAATATTTTTTAATTTCCCTCTAATTTCTTCTTAAATATATAAGTTTTTTATAAGAGTGATAATTTCCAAACAATTTAGAATTTTCTAGTTTTCTTTTTGTTGTTATTTTTCAGTATAATTCCATTGTGGTCAAAGAACATATTCTGTATAATTCCAATCTACTGAATTCTTTTGACAATTGCTTCATTTACCAGCATATAATCTATTTTGATAAATGTTCCATGTGTCCTTAAGCTATTTGTATTTTTCAGTTGTTTGATACAATGTTCTAAAAATGTAAATGTTGATTAACAGTGTTGTATAAATTTTCTATATCCTTATGTAATGATTAGGCTAATGTGTCAACTCAGCCAGTTAATTGTGCCCAGTTGTTTGGTCAAGCAAGCACTGGGCTAATTGTAATAGAAAGGCATTTCATGGACTATAATCATCAGTAAGTTGATAGCGTATATGGCTGATTACATCAACAATCTACTCAGGAGATTGCCCTCAGCAATGATTGACATCTCATCCAATCACTTGAAGGCCTTAAAAGGAGAAGTGATTTCAGAATTCAGAGAGGGAATTTTCATCTTTATTTCAGACAGCCAGCATCTCCCAGGGAACTCATCAAGGACCTTTATCTGAGTCCCTGGCATGCAGCCTGCCCTATGGAATTTGGATATATGCATCCCCATGGTCGCATGAGACAATTTTATAAAATCACATACTATTTACAGTTATCTCCTGTCAGTTCTGTTTCCCTAGAAAACCCTCACTAATACAGTTTGGTACCAGGAATGGTTCTTGAGAAACAGAATCTTAAAAATGGGATTTCTGAATCAATGCTGGTATTTTTACAATTGGCTCTCTAATCTGATTAGATTGAAGAGCACTAGTGACTCTGTTTCCAATAATGAAGAGGCCACTGACAGTTCATGGTGTGAGCTGGCAATAGAGATATGCAAAATATCACCACTGGATATGACTACTTCCATGCTTATAAGAGGCAAGTCTCTAGGTGAAAGTGTTTTTAACACCTTTAAAACCTAACTTTGTGGAGTTAAAAGTTACAAAGATGTTGGCTGGCTGTTCCTAAATATGCTGGGTACAGTTACAAAAGAAAGAGAGGAGCTTAAGTCTTCAAATTTGCAACTTAAACACTACATGAATAATGTGAAATTTTCCATATGTGCCCTGAAAGAAAATCTTGTTTCATGCAGCATGGACATGAGATCTCTGAAAACCAGACTCAGAGTCTCATTGTACGACTAGCAGAGTTACAATGGAAACTAAAATCTAAACGTTGCAGGGCATCTGCTGTTAAAGTGAGGGCATTGACTGGAAAGGAGTGGAATCCTGAGGAGTAGAATCCTGGGATGGAGACATATGGGTTGATGATGATTGCACTGGGGATACTGAACCCTAAGTTCTGCCGAGACTTTGCCAGATAAACCTGTAACTGTCTGCCCTGGAGAGACAGCCCCCTGACCTCTTACCTGCTCTGAGGAGATGACCACCCAATGTCAACACTACACCACCCAACCTCCAGCCTCCCACAAGAAGTCAGGACCTCCTCCCCACTCTGAAGGGTCAACCACCCAACCTCCACTCTACCCTGAGAAGATTGCCATTGAACCTCCACCTGAAGAGAGTAATCCTGTCTCACCATGTGAAACCTCAACGGAGTGCCCTGATATCTTGGCTTGCAAGACACTTCTAAGGTTTCTCATTACCCACCCACACTGCCCCTTTTTTCTTTCAGAACTGTAACTAGATTAAAGTCACAAAAAACTCCTAAAAGTGAAGTAAAAAGTGTGACCCATGAGGATGTATGCTATACTCCAAAAGAACTACTTGAGTTTTCCAATTTATATAGACATAAGTCAGGGAAATATGTGTGGTAATGAATATTAAGGGTATGGGAGAATGGTGGAAAGAATATAAAGTTGGATCAGGCTAAATTTATTGATATGGGCCCACTAAGCAGAGATTCTGGAGTCAATGTTGCAGCTCAAGGGGTTAGAAAGGGCTCTAACAGTTTATTTGGGTGGCTGACTGAAATATGGACAAAAAGATGGCTGACACTACCTGCTGTTGAGATGCAGAATTGCCCTGGTATACTGTAGATGAGGGGATCCAAAGGCTTAGAGAGATTTGAATGTTAGAATGGGTTTATCATTTAAGACCTTCCCACCCACCTGAAGACTGTCCAGAGGACACACCTTTAAACAGGACTGTGAGGAATAAATTTGTAAGAGTAACTCCATCTTCCCTGAAGAGCTCTGTGGTTACTCGTCACTGTAGGTCAGAAATTACTGTAGGAATTGATGTCACAGAACTAGGGTCCTTAAACACTATGGGGATGATCAGATCCCTGGCCAGCAGAAGCCAAATGGCAGCAGTTAATAGCCAAAGACAAGGTGGGCATGGCTACCAGAGTGAAAAGAGCAATAAAAGGAGTCTGAGTCACAATGACCTATGGTACTGGCAAATAAATCATGGGGCACCTAGAAGTAAAATAGATGGACAGTCTACTAAATTCCTACTTAATCTGTATAAGCTGAAGCTTTCTAGGTCTAGTGACCAAAAGCCTAACTTGAATTACAGAAATAGAGAGTCACAGGCCCTTAATCAATCCCAAATTTGAGACAGTTTACAGACTCAGAGCCCCTTGAATGAGGGGAAGTCCAGGTCCCCTTGGAGAAGGATCCTGTTACACAGCCAAAATTTTATACTGTTAATCTTCTTCCCCACTTTCCCCAAAGAGACCTATGGCCTTTTACCAAGTAACTGCATTGGGGAAAAGGAAATGATCAGACATTTTGGAGATTACTAGACACTGGCCCAGAAGTGACACTAATTCCAGGAGATCCCAAAGGTCACTGTGTCCACCAGTTAGAATAGGAGCATTTGGAGGTCAGGGGATTGATGGAGTTTTAGCTCAGGTCCATCTCACAATGTCTCTAGTGCATCTCTGGTTATTACCCCAGTTCCAGAATGCATAATTGGAATTGACATACTCAACAATTGGCCGAATCCCCACATTGGTTCCCATACTTGCAGAATGAGGGCTTTTATGGTAGGAAAGGCCAAGTGGAAGCCACTAGAACTTCTACCAGCAAAATAGTACATCAAAAGCAATACCGGATTTTTGGAGGGATTTCAGGTGTCAGTGACACCATCAGGGATTTGAAGGAGGCAGGGTTGATCATACCCACCACATCCCCAGTCAACTTTCCTATTTGGCCTGAGCAGAAAACAGATGGATCTTGGAGGATGACAGCGGATTATTGTAAACTTAACCAGATGGTGACTCCAATTGCATCTGCTGTTCCAGATGTGGATCATTACTTGAGCAAATGAACACATCCTGTGGAACCTGGTATGTAGCTATTGATCTGGCAAATGCTTTTTTTCTCAATTGCCATTAGTAAGGACCATGAGAAACAGTTTGCTTTCAACTGGCAAGACCAGCAATATACCTTCACTTTCCTGCCTCAGTGGTATATCAACTCTTCAGCCCTCTGCCATAATATTGTCGGCAGGGACCTTGGTCATCTTCCCCTCCCACAAGACATCCCACTGGTCAATTATTTTGATGATATCATGCTGGCTGGACCTAGTGAGCAAGAAGTAGCAACTACTTTAGACTTACTGTTAAAGCAATTGTGTGAGGTAGGATAGGAGATAAACTCAACAAAAATACAGGGGTCTTCCACCTCAGTGAAATTTTTAGGTATCCAGTGGTAAGAGGCATGTTGAGATATCCCTTCCAAAGTGAAGGATAAGATGTTGCATCCGGCCCTTCTGACAACCAAAAAAGAGGCACAATACTCAGTTGGCCTCTTCAGGTTTAGAGACAACATAATCCTCATTTGGGTGTGCTACTCCAGCTTATTTATTGAGTGACCATAAAATCTGCTGGTTTTGAGTGGGGACCAGAACAAGAGGAGACTCTGTGACAGGTCTAGGCTACTGTGCAAGCTGCACTGCCACTTGAGCCATATGATCCATAAAATCCAATGTTTCTGGAAGTGTTTGTGGCAAATAGATGCCATCTGGAGCCTTTGGCAGGCTCCTATAGAGGAATCACAACACAGACCCATAGGAATTTGGAGCAAAACCTGTCATCCTCTGAAGATAACTGCTCTCCTTTTGGGAAACAGTTTTTGGCCTGCTACTGGGCCTTAGTAGAGACTGAATGCTCTACCATGGGCCAACAAGTTATCATGAGACCTGAGTTGCCTATCATGAGGTAGGTGTTGTCTGACCCACCAAACCATAAAGTTGGAAGTGCAAAGCAGTACTCCATCATAAAGTGGAAGTGGTATATACGAGGTAGGGCTCAAGCATGTGCTGAAGGCACAAATAAGTTACATGAGGAAGTGGCCCAAATGCCCATGGTCACCAATCCTGTCACACTACCTTCTCTTTCCCAGCCCACTGCTATGGTCTCTTGTGGAGTTCCTTACAATCAATAGACTGAGGAAGAGAAAACCTGGCCTGGTTTACAGATAGTTCTGCATGATATGTCCACATGAAAATGGACAGCAGCAGCGGCAGCCTCACTGCAGAACCTTTCTGGAATGTCCCTGGAGGACAGTGGTGAGGGCAAATCCTCACAGTCAGCAGAACTTTGAGCAGTGTACCTGGTTGTTCATTTTGCTTGGAAGGAGAAATGGCTGGAGGTGTGTTTGTACACTGATTCACTGCTGTTGTCAATTGTTTGGCTGGATAGTCAGGGACTTGGAAGGAACATGATTAGAAAATTGGTGTTAAAGGGGTCTGGGGAAGTGGTATATAGATAGACCTTTCTGAGCGGGCAAAAACATCAAAATATTTGTGTCCCAAGTGAATGCTCACCAGAGGGAGACTTCTGCAGAGGAAGAATTTAATAAACAAGTGGATAAGATGACCTGTTCTGTGGATAGCAGTGAGCTGCTTTCCCAAACCACTCCTGTTATTGCCCAGTGGACTCATGAACAAATGTGGCTATGGTGGTAGTGATGGAAATTATGCATGGTCTCAGCACCATGGACTTACCCTCACCAAGGCTGACCTGGCTACAGCCACTGCTGAGTGCCCAATCTGCCAGCAGAGACCTACACTCAACCCCCAATTTGGCAGCATTCCTTGACCTGATCAGCCTGTTAATTGGTTGCAGGTTGATTACATTGAACCATTATGGAAGGGGCAGCAATTTGTTCTAAATGGAATAGACACATACTCTGGATATGGGTTTGCCTTCCCTGCACACAATCCTTCTTTCAAAACTACCATCTGTGGACTTGCAGAATATCTTATCCACTGCCATGTTATTCCACACAGCATTGCTTCTGATCAAGGAACCCATTTCACAGCAAATAATGAAAGTGCAGGAATGGGCACATGCTCATTTAATTCACTGGTCATACGATATTCCCCATCATCCTGAAGCAGCTGCATTGATAGAATGGTGTAATGGCCTTTCGAAGAATCAATTTTGGTGCCAATTAGGTGGCAATACCTTGCAGGGCTGAGACAATGTTCTCCAGGAGGCTATGTATGCTCTGAATCAGTGCTCACTCTATGGTGCTGTTTCTCCCTTAGCCAGGATTCACAGGTCCAGGAATCAAGTAGTGGAAATGGGAGTGGCACCACTCACTATTAAGCCTATTGATCAATTAGGAAAATTTTGGCTTCCTGTCCCTGAAACCTTAAGCTCTTAGTTCCGGGTCTTAATTCCAAAAGGAGTGCTGCTACCAGGGAACACAGTAATGATTCCATTAAACTGGAAGTTAAGACTGCCACCTGGCCACTTAGAGGCATTAGGAACACAAATTGTACTGGTTGTACTGGCTGGGGTGATTGATCATGACTATCAAAGGGAAATAGGACCATTGTAATCCATTGGAATTACAATGGAGGTAAAGAAGAACTTGCCTGGAATGCAGGAAATCCCCTAGGGCGTCTCTTAGTACTACCATGCCCTATGATTAAAGTCAATGGAAAATTGGCAACAACTCAATCCAGGCTGGACTGTTAGTGACCCAAAATCTTCAGGAATGAAGGTTTGGGTCACCCCACCAGCCAAAGAACCACAGCCAGCTGAAGTGCTTGCTGAGGGTAAAGGGAACATGGAATGGATAGTGGAAGAATCTAGTGATAAATATGAAATTCCACCATGAGACGAGTTACAGAAATGAGGACTGTAATCGTCATGAATATTTCTTCTTTGTTTTGGTATGGGTATATTTCTATACGTATGTAAAAAGAATATCTTTGTTTTCTTCCCTATCCTTTCTCCTTATCATATGACATAAGTTGTATTAGTTTCTTGTTGTAGTATTTAAGGATGTCAAGTTTAATAGTAAATATTATCCAAGGACTTACACCCTTTTCTGGAGGGATTTAGTGCATTTCTGGTTGTATGCAGGACAATTAAGTATTGTTAGGTGGACAAATATATGTCTGTTATTGTTTTTATTTAGAAATTAAGTATGGTTTAAGATGCCAAGTTGACAAGGGGTGCACTGTGATGGTTAGGTTATTGTGTCAACTCGGCCAATTAGTGGTGCCCAGTTGTTTGATCAAGTAAGCACTGGGCTAATTGTAATACAAGGACATTTCATAGACTATAATCATCAGTAAGTTGATAGCATTTTTGGCTGATTACATCTACAATCAACTGAGGAGATTGCCTTCAGCAATGATTGATGTCTCTTGCAATCATTTGAAGGCCTTAAAAAGAGAAATAATTTCAGCAGTCAGAGAAAGAATTCTCATCTCTACTTCAGACAGACATTGTCTCCTGGAGAACTCATCGAGGACCTTCATCAGAGTCCCTGGCATGCAGCCTGCCCTACAGAATTTGAACATGTGCACCCCCATGGTCACCTGAGACAATTTTATAAAATCACATACTATTTACAGTATCTCCTGTCGGTTCTGTTTCCCTAGGTAACCCTCACTAATACACCTTACCAATATTTTTTGCTTGTTTTATCAATTAATGACAGGACTGTGTTAAGATCTCCAACTTTTATTGTGAGTTTGTCTATTTTTCTTTTTAGTTCTGTCTTTAATTTTCAATGAAGTAATTTTTTGTTTAATAAGTTTGAAAGTATGGTATTAGGTGCATAATATAAATATCCATATTTACATCTTTCTGAAGAATTGACTTTATCATTATGAAATATTCCTCTTTATATTTGGTAACATTCTTTATCTTGAAGTCTACTTTACTTGATATGAATATAACCAAAGCAGATTTATTTTCTGATTAGTGTTTACAAGTACATCTTTTCCAGTCTGTAATTTTCTCCTTATTTGTGATATTACATTTAATTATGTCTATTGTAAGACGCATGGGATGGGGTCTTATTTCTTCATGAAGTCTGACAATATCTGCCTTTTAATAAGGATGTATAGTCCATTTACATTTTTTACTGTACAATTCTATTTATGTAGTTTTTTAAAACATTTTTTCACATTTTAAAATTTTATTTTATTTTTAAAAACCTTTAGATATTACATAAAAAATATAGTGGATTCCATATACCTCACTGACTCCCCTCCCATACTTTTCCTCATTAACAACATCTTTCATTAGTGTGGTACATTTGTTACAATTGATGAACACATTGAAGCATTGCTACTAACCATGCTCTATAGTTTACATTATGGTTTACACTTTTACCATACAATTTTATAGGTTTTGACAAAATGTGTAATAGTTTGTATCTGTCATTGCAATATCATGCAGAACAATTACAACGTCCCAATAATGACCCATGTTACATCTATTCTTCTCTCTCCTTCCCCTCAGAAACTCTGGTGGCCATGGTCTTTATATCAGTGTTACAAGTTATTCATTTACTAGAATAATAAGCCTACTTTAGTCCATAGTTGCATTCCCCCCTTATGTTTGTTCATTCCTCAATCTTGAGAATTTTGGTATTGTGATGGCCACTCTGCTTCTGATTGAGAAGGAGCTTAGATTCCGGGGTGGGGTGGTGGGGGTGGTGGGGGGTGGGGATGGAACTGTTTAGCTTGCAGTTGTAGATACTCTCTGATTTTTGGGATGGGCATTTTTCATTATCATCCATTTGTTAGTTGTCATGGGTGAGTCTGATGAACTGGAGATGTGGTGTTGGCTGCAATTCTGCTGAGATTAAGGGCTCAACTGGCTTATGAGCAGACCAAAGATTTAAGTCTCTGGGACATATATTTAATGGGAATAGTGCTAATTATAGGTTCTAATAAAAAGGGCAGAAGAATCATATGTAGGAAAATTATAAATGATTCTAACTCTGATACATTGGGAGATAGGTTATCACTTATTTCAAGGTAAAGTCCGCCGATGAGGTGCTGGTTTTCTGGGGTTGTCTGTCCTTTTTATAGTGTCTAGATGTCTCTAGAGCCCTCGGGGGAGCACTCCTGCTTCAGGCATTGTTTTCTGTTGCAGTCTGAGAGATCCTCTTGAGAAATGCATAAGCGTAACATCTGGAATGACCTCTCGACGCACTTTGAAATCTTAGCCATAAAAGCTCATTTGTATTTAATATTTCCCCCTGTTGGTCAAGGTCTTTTTCCAAATGCATCACTAGTTGTTGCTTGGTAATAATTCCTCAGTGCCATGGAGACTCATCCCTGGGAGTCACGTCCCATACCAGGGGGAAGGCAGTGAACTTACATGCTGAGTTTGGCTTAGAGAGAGACCACATTTGAGTAACAAGATGGTTTTCAGAAGGTAACTCTTAGGCAATATATATAACTAAGCTAAGTTTCAATTTTACAAGAATAAGGTTCATAAGTACAAGCATTATCATCAAGGGCCTGGTGTATTGGTCTGTCCACTTTTGCTAGGCACTGCCTGTATACTCTAGAGATTCTTGCAACTCTATTAGAGAATGTAGCAGGACTCCCCAGGATGGGAATTTAATATTTTGTTGGTTATTGTATGGGCCTCCACTCACTCACTGAGATAATACCCCATGACTACATGAACACATTCTTATTCCGTAGAGGCATGCCCCAGGGTCATCTTTCCTCACACATCTCCCCACCACTGACACCCTGCACCCGTGATCCTCCCCTGCCATAGTTGTAAATATTATGTAATCCAAAAACTCCTCAAAAAAAAGCCAAAAAAGTTTTTTTACATTGTGCCTTTCATCACCATAAAATCTATTATCCTTTATGTATATTGACAATTTCTTCTGTATGTTCCCTCAGTGTCCTATTCTTTTTTACTTTATTTTCAAAGAAGATTTAACTTACAGAAAAGTCACATTGAAAATATAGGGGCTTCCCATATACTGCACCCCCTCTCACATTTTCCCTTATTACTAACACTTTACATGAGTATGGTACATTTGTTACAATTGATGAACAAATATTGAAGCATTGCTACTAACCATGGTCAATGCTGTACATTATGGTTTACACTTTGCACCGTCTACTTTTATGGGTTTTGACAAGATGTATAATGGTCTGTATCTGTCATTGCAAATTCAAACAGAACAATTCCAATGCCCTAAAAATGCCCTATGTTCCACCTGTTCCACTTATTCTTCCCTTCCCCTATGCTTGGAACCTATGGTAACCACTGTTTTAATTTTTTCAAGAATAATGTTCAGTTATGCTTTGATATTTGTATGTCAGTTGTGACAAATGTACCATACACATGTAAAATGTTATTAATGGGGGAGAGTGGGAGGGGTTTGGGTATATATTTTTTTGAGGTACTGGGACTGGGGATTGAACCCCAGTCCCTGTATGTAGGTAGTCGACGCTTAACCTCTGAGCCACATCGGCTTCCCTGAGTTGGTTTCATTTATTTGTTTTTTTCAGGTGGCACCAGGAACTGAACCTAGGACCTCCCATGTGGGAGGTGGGAGCTCAAGTGCTCCCTCCCCTATATTTTCTATGTGACTTTTCTGTAACCTAAAACTTCTTTGAAGATAAAAAAAAAAAATACACTGGGGGAACATACAGAAGAAATTGTCAGTGTACATAAAAGATAACAGATCTTACAGTGATGAAAGTTGCAATGAAAAAATTTTTATTTTTTAATTTTGAATTTTATTTGTTATTTTTAATTATTATTATTTTATTTTCTTATTATTTTTATTTGTTTATTCTTTTGGCTTTGTTTTTGGGGAAGTTTTGGATCACAGAGAGGTCACAACTGTGTCAGAGTAGGATCACTGGTGTTGGGTGTCAGTGATGGGGGCATGTGTGAGGAGGGGTGCTCCTGGGGCATGTCTCTATGGAATATGAATATGTTAAAGTGGTCATGGGGCCTTGTCTTGGTAGGTGGAGTCCCACACAATAACCAAAAGGATATTGAGTTCCTATCTTGGGAAGTCCTGCTACATTCTCTAATAAAGCAGCAAGAATCCCCTGAGTACAAGGGCAGTACCCAGCGAAGGAGGAAAGACCATTATGCCAGGTCCTTGATGTTGATGTTTGTAATTATGAACCTTTTCTAGTGAAATTGAAACTTAGCCTAGTCTTACATATTGCCTCAGAGCTACCTCTTGAAAGTCTCCTTGATACTCCAATGTGGTCTCTCTCTAAGCCAAACTCAGCATATAAACACACTACCTTCTCCCCAGCAGGGGACATGAATCCTTAGGATGAGCCTCTCTGGCACTGAGGGATTATTACTGAGCACTGACTGGTGATGAATCTGGAAAAAGACCTTGGGCAAAAGGGGAAAATATTAAATACAAATGAGTTTTAATGGCTAAGAGTCTTCAAAGTAAGTAGGGGTGTTATTCCAGAAGTTTTGCTCATGCATGTTTCAGCAGGATCCCATTGACTGCCACAGTAAACATTGCCTCAAAGAGTGGGGCTTCTGAGGGCTCTAGAGACATTTATACACTATGGGCAGGGTAGACAATCTCAGGAATTTGGCACCCTGTCAATGGGTCTTACTTTGGAATATATGCTCCCTAATGTAACAGAGTTAGACTCATTTATAATTTCTCTACACATGGCTCTTCTGCCCCTTTTATTGGAACCTATAATTAGCACTATACTTGGTAAATATATGTCCCAGAGACTTAAACTATGGTCTGCTCATATTCTGGTTGAGCCCTGAATCTCAGCAGGGTTGAAACATCTACTCACCAGTTCATTGGACTCACCCAAACAACTAAAAAAGGATGGTGATGGACAATGCCCATCCCAGGAAGTGGAGAGTGTCTGCAACTGCAAGCAATACAGCTCCATTCATCTGCCCCATGGGATCTAAGCCCTTTCTCAATCAGAGAGAGGGTGGGCATCACCATCTCAGAATCCTCCATATTGAGGAATGAACAAACATAAGGGTGGAAAGCAACTATGGACTAAAGTAGATTTAAGTTTATTCTAGCAATGGAAGAACTTGTATCATTGATATAAAGACAGTGGCCACCAGAGGTTCTCAGGGGAGTGAGAGGGAGGAATAGGTGCAACATGGGGGCATTTTTGGGACATTGGAAGTATCTTGCATGACATTGCAATGACAGTTACAGGACATTATACATTTTGTCAAAACCTATAAAATTGTGAAGGGAAAAGTGTAAACTGTAATGTAAACTATAGTCCTTGGCTAGTACAATGTCTCAGTATGGGTTCATCAATTGTAACAAATGTACCACACTAATGAAAGATATTGTTAATGTGGGAAAATGTGGGAGGGGCATGGGGTGGAGTATATGAGAAACCTCTATATTTTTGATGTAACATTTATGTAATCTAAAGCTTCTTTAAAAATAAAGGAAAATATTAAAAAAAGAATAATGTTCATTGTTACATGCATTAATATTGAAGGCTTGACATAGCGGTCTGTTTTCTTTTATTAGGCACTACCTATGTACTCGAGAGATT
The DNA here is from genome assembly GCA_029593785.1 of Cabassous unicinctus. NCBI lineage: Eukaryota > Metazoa > Chordata > Mammalia > Cingulata > Chlamyphoridae > Cabassous > Cabassous unicinctus. Next base: position 1,531 of record JAQZBX010051423.1, on the reverse strand, counting down.
CTTGCCTCTCTCTTTGAGTTTAATATTTTCTTGTTTATTGTGTGGGTCTCCACCCACTGTGATAACACCCTATGACAAGATGAACTCATCATATTCCATAGAAGCATGCCCCAGGTACACCCTTTCCCACATATCCCCCCACCACAGATGTCCTGCACCAGTAACCTTCCCCTGCCATATTTGCCTAAAGAACATTCCCACCATTGTAGTTTCAACCACAGACTTACAAATTCCCAGAGTTCACCTCTTCCTTCCTCCAGTCCTCCCCCTAGTTCCCATGAATAGTCCAACCCAATCCTCTCCAGCTCACCCTCACATTCCAGCACCGCTCTCTTGACTGCTTTTAAGATTTCTTCTATTTCTTTGTTTTGTAGTAGTTTGACTATAAGGTTTGTGGTACTGTGAGTCTTTTGTGGACCCCAGAAATTCATACTTACATTGGTCCATTCTTCTGTATGTTAACCTATTGTGAACCCTTGATTAGATTAGATTCAGTTAAGGGCCATTTGATTAGATTACTCCAGGAAAGCATGCCCAAGGTGGGTCTTAATACTCCTGCTGGAGTCCTTTATAAATTGGAATCAGCAGAATCACAAAAAAAAGGGAGAAAATTTCAGAACTAAAATCAATGGAACCCAGGAGAGAGAAAGCTACAGAAAAAGCAGCCAGAAACTGAAAGCAATGAGGCTCCGAGGAGAGGGGGAAGATGAACAGATGCTACTATATGCCTGTTGCATCATCAGGAGATACTTTTTCCCTGAACTGCAGCCGTGGGTTAACAGGCAGTTAATGACTGGAAAGATGAAATGTGCAGGGGGAAAAGGAGTTATAATCAGATAGTGATGCTATAACTGAAAGCAACGGGATATCTCAAAATACTTAATAATGATCAAAGTGAACGGGCTCCTGTTTGTGTAAGTAAACATAGAGTGGCTAGACCTCTGCAAGTGAAAGATGCTCCCCCTTCCCTGTGCCCCCCAATAACTGTGTTCCTTTGTTGTCCTGTGCTAGGCTGTAGCAGGAGCTGTTGTGAGGAGGATGGTGAGGACAAATTGTTCTAATGATATTTTTTCCCCTCCTACAACCTATAGAACAAGTTTTCTAGGAGAAGTCATGTCATATATCAGATATTGGTTTCCATAGCAATTCTCAAGATCTGCTTTAACATATACTGTGGCTGAAACATTACGGAAAGAGGAACTATTGGTGGTGGTAGGAGTTGGGGAACAGTAGTAAGGGGGAAAGAGAGAAGAACAGGACGAGGCACATGAACAAAGAGAAAGAAGGAAGTAAGAACAGTCTCATAGGGCAGTGAAAGAAACCAGACCAACTCAAAGGGAAATAATAAATTGAATTAATTCCAGCTACGGACTGGTTAAAATGGGAATTGTGAGTCAGCTCGGAATCTAAACACATTTTATCGCAATTGTTCCAATCATTGTTAAATGTTTGGTAAACCAAAACAATTTAAATAAACTTTTGGCTTTTCAAAAGAGAAAGGAAGGGTAGGGCTACAGAGAATAAAAAAGAA
>JAQZBX010051422.1:0-19392 GCA_029593785.1 Cabassous unicinctus | reverse complement strand
TGTATATATATATTCTATATATATTATATATATTGTAAATTATGGGGTCTAAGGACCAAAGTGTGCCCAGCCCTTTAGTGTGAATATGGTTTGGAGTGGGGTGGGTTGATTGTAACTCTAACTCTTTGTATAGTAATTTGATCTGGCTTCATATTTACACCAAAAATTGTTATAGTATTTTCTCCAAGACTTGATCTACCAAGACATAAAATTTTAACATAAAATAATGTTAATGTGATGGAATTGAAACATAAGTACAATAAGAATATAAATACATTTATATTATATTTAAATTTTGGATATATGCCATTACTTCACAGAACCTCTGCTTGCATAGAAATAGACACACAACCTTCCTTTCTGTCATCCTATCTAAGCTGATTACAAAAGGAAACCATTGGAAGTTGGGATTGATCATCTGGAGATAGGGATTCCTGAAAGGTTACGTGATTCAACAAAAAGGGGAAGTGAGCAATATATTCTAAAGATATATATTTTGAATCATGTTTTCTATTAGAGAAGAAAGGAAAATAATGTGGGGCTTAGGATGTTCTAAACAATTGTTGATGCAATAGTCAGAGCTAATATTTTTGTGAACTTTGAATAAACAAATTTTTAAAATTTGAGTAAATTAAATAATTTTATCTGAAGGCATTATTGATTCAAACTGATTTTATCACAATTACATTTGAATATGTTGATATTTAATTTTATCTTCTTTTGTTTTTAAATTATTTTGTACTGTTTTCTCTTTATATAATGTATCAAGATGAATTTCTTGTTAATTACATGTGTTAATGCTTTCTCAATATTTTAATTAGAATTGTTAAAAAACAGATTTCTCAATATGCAAGAAGTACATATACAGCAGTGTTGTAGTTGGAATATAAAGGGCTATGTATTATATGTTCAAAATTTCATTGAAAAAATTTAAAAAGTTTAAGAAAATGTGGTTTGGCCACACATATTTGAAAAGAAAATAAGTGAAATTAATATAAATCAAGTAGTTTATTGCTTAAGCTAGAGATTAAATGAAAATGGAAACATACTATTAAATTAGTTGATGAACTTGAGGATAGACCTGATAAATTACTTGGAACATTGCACAGAGAAGAAACTGAAATATTATATGCACATACACATGTGTGTGTGCACAAACACACAAGATACAAGTTCAGGAATATTGATGATTAATAAGGAAAGAAAAGAAATAAATAGAAGAAAGGAGGTAATATTTTATTGGTTATAGCTAACATTTCCTTATCAGATATATAAAAAGAAATCTATAAATTGTGTGCAGGATATCTTTTGTTTACACTTCCAGGTACCCTGTTAAAACATTCCATCCTACATTATTTATGTGGAGCTTAAATTCTTGTATTGTATCAACCAATTCACTTCTCTTAACTTTTTCTCTCTCACTTTTATTTTCCTCAAACTACATTTTCCCCTTGACATTTCAGGTCTAAAGATTAAAATTGTGACCTGTGTAACAAGTAGCAACTTTGTAAATACCTGCTCTAGTATAAAAAGTTTGAAGACATATACATCAGAAATAATCCATGTGGGTATGGCCAGTATTCCAATATGGCATAGCTATACACATGCTAAATTTTTAACCTGAAAATTTAAGGACTCACAAAAACTAAGGAGATATAAATGGCAATTAGGTATGTTAAGGCCATTTATAAGGTACTTCTATACATGATGAAGACATTGCAAGTATTTAAATTTAAAAAATCATTGATGATACCTTGCATTAGTGTGGTCCCTTTGTTACTATTGATAAAAGGATATTAAAATTGTATATTAAATATAATCTACTGTTTACATGAGAGGGTTATTAGGAATGCTGTATTTTAACATGATTTTTCTGTAAACATAAAACTTTTCTAATTAAAAAAATGTAAAAATCATCAAAATTATCACTTATAATAGGAATGTGAATGAACAAAGAGCAAATCTGACAAAGGATGTGGAAAAAAATTCTAAGCATTTTACACGTTCCAGGAAAGAATAAAATGGGAAAAATTAAGGAAAATACAAAATATAAGAATAAAATGTAAGGTGTCTCATTTGGAGTTCCAGCCTTAAATAGTTCTCTGCAAATTACTTATTAACTACAAAGGGAGAAAGAGTAAGTTTACACTGAAGAAACCTAGCAGACTTTTCTGAAACAAGTGGCCAAATTTAATAGGACCAGCTTTGGGACATCTTGATACCTTGTGTCTCCTTGTTACATGTACTTCTATAGTATTCTTGCTGAAAGTGCATAATCTGATTGTAATCACCAGGAAACCTCAGATAAATCTAAATTAATGGACATTCTAAAAAAATTAATGACCTGCACTTTTCAAAATGTCAATGATGAAAAATAAAAAATCGGAGGGAATTTTCCAGATCAATTAAAATAGATCCAATGTGTAACTGTGTATTTGATCTTAGAATATAGGTTTAAAATAGATGTAGACATAGGTATAGATGAATATATCATTTTACATATAAAAGGCATTATTGAGAAATTTTACATTTCCATGAAATAAGATTAGATTAAAATATTGGCTCTATAGTTTTTCTAAAAATTTTTGTTATTAGTTTTTGCTTTATACAGTTTATATATTTAAATGTTTTATAACCTTAATCTTACTGCTTGTTTATGTACTGACTGTTTCTTTGAATAATATGAAAATCTTTTCAAGCCTTTTCATGCTTTTTGCTTTTAATTAAATATTATAATATTCTTAAACCAGAATTTTGGTGGGGAAGGAGATTACAATTCCTTGAAAGTTTTTCTTTTATGAACTCTTCCAACAGATGTTATGAACACTTACCATTGTTTTTACAGTGAAAAATAGTTGAATAATATTTTTATTTATTTAGCTAGTTATTTATTGCCTAATATTTTAAAATCATATTTATTCAAGGTTCAATGTTTAATACTTTGTCTTATGTGCATTGCCATAATGCACATTAAAAAGTTATCTCCTATATCTCCTATATTTTATCCATTTTATATATTTATGTTGGGAGTGCTATTATGACAGTATGATCCAATTTACATTGTCATATCTAAACATTCAATTATCTATTTTATTTCTTGTATTATTAAAATGTTTTCCATATATTAGACAAGATAAAAACTAAATTAAGCAAATTTTGGCAGATTTATACAAACATTTATCTCTACTTCTTCCCCAAACACAATTAAGTAATTGTGATATTATGAGAAACTTTTACACACATAAGGAAAAATAAAAGAAGTGAAGGCACAACAGAGTTACCTATGTGCTACCTCCTGAGGGCCTCCTTGTTGCTCAAATGTGGCCTCTCTCTATACCAAACTCAGAATGTAGATTCACGACATTCTTCCCAATGTGGGACATGACTACTGGGGATGAGCCTCCCTGGCACCAAGAGATTATTACCAAGCACCAACTAACAATGCATTTTGAAAATGACCTAGATCAAAAGGGGGGCATACTAAATACAAATGAATTCTCATGGCTAAGAGATTTCAAAGTGAGTCAGGAGGTCATTTCACATGTTATGCTTATGCACGTCTCTATGGGATATCAGTGACTGCCACATTAAACAGTGCATCAATCAGCATTGCTCCTGAGGGATCTAGAGACATCTAGACACTAAAGGCAGGGCAGACAACCCCAGGAAACTGGCAACCCATTGCCAGGAGATAACCCATTTCAAGGCCTTACTTTGGAATATATGATTACCTCTCTCCCCATTGTGTCAAAGTTAGACTCCTTTATAATTTTCCTGCACATGGTCCTTCTGCACTATATATTTGAACTTATAATTACCACTATACTCATTAAATTTATGTGCTAGAGACATAAATCTTCCATCTGTTCAGATGCCAGTTGAGCCCTGAATCTCCACAGAGTTGCAGCCAACATCTACTCTCCAATTCATCAGACTTACCCAAGACACCTAAAAAAAGGATGGTGATGGACAACACCCATCCCAAAAAACATAAAGTATCTACAACTGCAAGCAAAAATATTCCATCCATCTTCCCCACGGAATCTAAGCTCCATCTCAATCACAAGCACAGTGAACATCACCATCCTTTAATGATTAAGATTAAGGAACAAATAAACATAAAGGAGGAATGCAACTATGGACTAATGTAGACTTATTATTATTCAAGTATTGGAAGAATTGTAACATTGATTTAAAGGTAGTGGTCCCCAGATGTCCTGATGGAAGAATAGGTGTAACATGAGATATTTTGGGGACATTGGAATTGTTCTGTATTGTATTAGTCAGCCAAATGGGTGCTGATGCAAATTATCAGAAATCTGTTGGCTTTTATAAAGGGTATTTATTTGGGTGTAGAAGCTTATTGATTCCAGACCATAAAGCATAAGTTACTTCCCTCACCAAAGTCTGTTACCTTGTGTTGGAGCAAGAAGGCTGCTGAATGTTCAGGCTTCCTCTTTCTCTTAAGGCTCCATGGTCAGGCTTTCTAGACTTTGTCTCTGCCCTTGGGCTCAATTCTCTTCAGGCTCAGCTGCTTTGTTCTCTACACAAGGTCAGCTGTAGACTATCGGGCAAAAGTCTCAACTCTTTTCCTGGCACCTTCTCTCCTTCCTCACAACCAAGCTCCTCTGTGTTCTTACTTCCCAGGGCTCCAGCTAAAAAACTCCAAACTCCCTTCTCTGCAGTGCAATTTCTCTGTGAGTCCCTGCCCACGAAGGCGGTGGGGACTCAAAATTCTACTGACATGGCACAATCAAAACCTTTATCATTAATCAAGTAAAAGCAAAACCTCTGAATCCAATATAATCTAATATGCCCAGAAGAAAAGACTAGTTCACAAGCATAATCCAATATTTATTTTTGGAATTCATAAATAATGCCAAACTGCTACATGCATGATATTGCAATGATGGATACAAGCTACTATAAATTTTGCCAAAACCTATTCAATTGTGCAGTGCAAAGTGCAAGCCATAATGTAAACTATAAACCATGCTTAGTAGCAGTGCTTCATTATATTTTCTTCACTTGTAATAAATATACTACATTAATGAATGAATGGGTGGAAGTGTGGGAGGTAGAGAGAATGGGGTATATGGGAATGCCCTATAATTTTGATGTAACATTTATGTAATCTAAAGCTACTTTAAAATAAAGGAAAAAATAAAGTTTTAAGAAACAAAAAAAATCTCAAAAATGTATTTTAATTTCCATAAAATATTTAACACAAGGATATGGAATTAGTATATAGAAAAATAGAGTAAGGTATTAGTACAACTTACTTAATCTTCACAGAAGCAATAAAATACTCAGGCACTGAACACCACTCTACCTCCAACATCACCTCTTTTGTACAAGCCCTTCATCTTTGCAACCCCACAAAGGGAATACTGTAATAGTTTCATGTATTCATTTCCAGTAGCACCCACTACATTCTATTTTAATCAGAGAATGATCAAGTTGAAATTTTTCAAATTTATGTCAGGTCATGTAGCTCCTCTATTCATACAGCTCATGTTTGTTTGTTTTTCTTACTCATTGCATGCATTAAATAATTCCAGTGAAAAGCAATGTCACATGATGTACCTTCCTCCTTTTATTCATCACCTGCTGGGTCTCCCTGCACTCTGCTGGTCACCTGACACTTCCACTTCTGGGATGCTCTCTTTATGTACCATCTGCCACTCTGTCACACTGTCCCTTGATCTTCCCTTGATTTGTGCCCTCCTCTGCTCCTCACATACCTCCAACTCCCTCCAATGCACAACTTGGTGGTAAGAGGCAATGATATTTCCATGTACACCTGGTCTTTGATTTGCTACATTGCCTTTATTGAAGCAGTGTCACAGAAGGCATGCAAGAAATGATGAATGAATAATTGGAACCTAGAATTAATTGCAGTTCTCTTCATAGATTTGCACACAACTGAGAAAATAAAATTGTGACATACTATTTTCCTTAATTATTCAGTGAGATTTTATCAAATGGAGATACCAATTAAGAAAGTCAGTGGAGACTATGGTAGCGCCAGTTCCCTTGGAAATTATGCAATATGATAACTTGTAAGTCTTAGTCCATGTTCAAGCCCATGGGAGAGCAGCAACAGAGATAAAATGATTGAGTTATTCAGTTCTATTGTTTCTGCCAATATAGATATCCCTGTAGCAAGAGTATGCAGGAGTTTCCAGAGGAATTAGCATGTGCTCTGATGTCTTTTCAATTGAAAGTTTATAATTTCCTCAGGAGTGACCCTCAGAAGACAGCTGGATACTTCATCTATCATAACTGGAGTGACACAAGTAAGTCATTAGGCTTTATAATACAATTCCTTTTTTATTTACTTTTAAATAAAAAGGAGAATTTTTGGTCATTTTAGGGACATTGGAATTGTTCTGCATGATACTGCAATGATGTATACAGGCCATTAAACATTTTGAGAAAACCTATAAAATTGTGCATGTAAACCATAATGTAAACTACAGACAATGGTTAGTAGCAATCCTTCAATAAGTGTTTATCAATTGTAACACATTAGTGCATCATTCTAATGAAAGATGGGGAAAGTGTGGAAGGGAATCCCCTATATTTTTGATGTAATATTTTTGCCATCTAAAGCTTCTTTAAAAGCAAATAATTAATTTTATAAAAAGTAAAAGTAAGTGGAGAAATAAAACAACAGTTAAAATATTTATAATATAAACAATTAAAAATAAAACCTAAAGAGATCATAGTATACACTGGCATTGAAATTATTCAGTTCAGGCAGGACATCAATTTTGGGGAACGAAATTGAATGCATGAAACTATTACTGTTTGTTTTCCTAAATTTTAGGTTGCCCACAAAAGAACTGTGATTTTTAATATTTTTGGTATAGCATAACATCATAGATCAGAAGTGTAAATAATAATATTAGGTGTTATAAATGTTAATGATGTAAATTAGCTGAAAGAGTATTCAAGGTTAAAATGAAATCACAATAATTAAGGAGAGTAAATAAGGGGAAATGAATGAAGGAATAGTAGATAAGTGATTTTAATGCATATTTTTTTCAGTTATTAAAATATTTTTGGCAGATAACTGAGTTGGAATCCTTCAGGACCTCATCTTTGAGTTAATTTTCCTTTAAAATTGTATTATCTTCACACTAAAAGAAACAGAATATGGATATTAGAAATATATTTATAGCCATGAATATAATTCTTAAACATTCAAGGATTGTGAGTAATTTGGTATTGTGAAGAATTCACTATATTTAACAGAAACAGCAGTAGAGATATATCAAATCAAATTTTATCCTTATAAACACTCTTAAATTGGTCATAAATATTAACCATCTTAATAAGAATAAATTCTAGTCCTTGTTTTTTCCTTAATAAATAATGGAATAGTTTCCTCTATTTTTGGAATTACTTTATTACACTTCTCTTCTAAATCCAATAAATAATATTTTCTCTGTCATCTTTCCACCACCCAATATTACGAAGAGAGAAAGAGCATAATATTTAAAGGAGTTAAAGGGAAGAAAGTGGGGTGGGAAATATAAAGTACATGCCTAAATATTTCACTAAATTCAAATGATATTAAGGAAAAAATATGTACAAATAGGAAGCATCAACATGTCACTGCCAACAGAATCACCAATCATATTCTTTCATCAGACTAATACCATTTGAATTTATCTCTAATTCTGTGTCGTGTCTTCTCCCTTATTTTCTAATTTGTATTAAATTTATTGGAAATATAGAGTGTCACAGGGAGGAGGAATGGGTACTGGGATAGACATGAAACTCTTATTAAATATTTGAAGTACTTCAAATGTATAGTACAAAGTTAATGCATTATTCCATAGAAACTTGTAAGTATGAAAATAATGAAAGAAAAATCAAAAGCTCATGGGGAAAACAATATTTTATTTTATTAGTTGTGGAGAAAGTGTCAAAAGATGAATAAGAAAGAAAAGTGAAAAATTTGATGAATGAAGAGGCCAAAAATATTTTAACATAATATATTGTAGACTTTTGATAGCTACAGTAAATAGTTTGTGTTTCCTGTGGAACTTTATGTATAAGATGATAAACAACTTGGGTACTATTAAGGAAAGAAAAAAATGTAGCCATTAGATAAATCCCCTATTAAAATTTCCAAGTGATGCAACAGCTCTAAACTGGATGTTCTTGAAAGAGGATTAAGCCTAAAAATTTTACATGGTAGATGAGAAGGTTAGTGATTGTTCCTTATTATTACAAAATTTTTTTACTGTTTGAATTCATGGAAGTTGGTTAGAAGCTGAGATTGTGCTAGTTATGTGACAGTAAACAAATTAAAAATAGAAATGATTGATCAATAAATTTAAGCTGCTGTACATTAGAGTAATTTTATGGTTAATTTATTGATTTTGAGATTATCTTAAGCAGAAAACCATTATGGCTTTAACGTTAAAAAACTTCATATCAATGATGTTTTATTCCTCTCACCAATGTTTTATAGATTATGACTACAGTAAGGTCAAATCTCACAATTCTGACTGAATTTACACACATGGGATTTCCTACTGGTCAAAATATGTATATTTTGCATACAGTGCTCTTCTCAATTACTTACTTGTGGGCCTGGATGGGGAATGTCCTCATTATCATGATCACAACTTTAGACCAGCACCTTCACACCTCCATGTACTTCTTCCTGAAGAATTTATCCTTTCTGGATCTCTGCCTCATTTCAGTCATAATCTCCAAATCCATTTTCAACTCCTTGACCCACAACAGCTCTATTTCCTTTCTTGGCTGTGTCACCCAAGTCTTTCTGGCAGTTTTTTTGGCAATTGCAGAGCTCTTCCTTCTCATGGCAATATCTGTTGACTGTTATACTGCCATCTGCCATCCTCTGCACTATGAAGTCATTATGAATGTAGACATGTGCATGCAGATGGCGGCTGTTTCTTGGCTGGGTGGGGGTCTGATCGCCGTGATGCACACAGCTGGTACCTTCTTATCTTTCTGTGGGTCCAACGTGGTGCATCAGTTCTTCTGTGACATTGCCACTTGTTAGTTATTTCTTGTTCAGAAAATTTAATGAGAGAAATTGTGCCCATTCTCATTACCGTGGTTTTAGAGTTCTGCTGTTTTATTTTCATTGTCATTTCCTATATGTACATCTTTTCAACTGTCAAGAAGATTCCATCAACAGAAGGCCAATCAAAAGCCTACTCCACTTGCCTTCCACACCTGGTGGTAGTTGCATTACTTCTCTCTACTGGCTTCACTGCTTATCCAAAGCCAACTTCAGCATGACCTTCTATTTCTGACCTTGTAATATCTGTATTCTACACTCTTATACCCCCAAACTTGAATCCCATCATATATAGTCTAAGAAACAAGGCCATGAAGATGACTCTGAGCATGCTGATGGAGAGAAAACTCATCAAAAAGTAAATGTATCATATTTCATTTCAATAGCAAATATCATCTGCAGATATTCAACATTTTTCATTTTTCTCCAACTTTTACAAGAAAATGTTTAAAATGGAAAAAAAAAAAGAGAGCAAATCCTTTATTAGGAATTGTCCTTGCACAAAAAAATCACTCTTCTCTATTATTAGGTAAGCTTTTAAAATTTCTAAAATTTTTTATCCATTTTGAAAGCCCATTATGAAGTGACATTCATAATTATAACTCTAGCTATTTTCATGTGATGTAAGGAAACCTGTTTGCTTGGAAATCACTACCACTCATTACCAAAATTCACCAAAACATACAAAAACAACAAACAAAAAACTACCCCCAACCCTGCTATCTAATGATATTACCCACTAGTTCAAGTAACTAAAATCTTGCAGAATATTTTGGTATATTACTATTATTCATTCTCTGTAATAAATTGCTAATTTAGACACACCATAGGAATTGTCAGTTCAAGACAATGTGGTGATCTCACCAACCAAATTTTACTTATAGGAGACTGTCTTTCATTCTATATTCATTTACAGGTTTCAATCAAATGAGAAATGGAAAATGCAGGTTGAATTTTTTAAAGAGAAAGTTATCAGGATCTCAAGGGAATTATGGAGTTATTATTCAAGTCCAATATTGGGGTGAATATTAATTTGGGTGATGATTTATTTTTGCCACAGTATGATTCTATTCCTTTGATGCCCTATTTACAAATATTAAAAATATAAATAAAATTCCCCTATTTTATTTTTTTAAGTATGACTAGCATTATTTTATATACTTGGTTTAATTATATCTATTATTGAGGATTCTCCTTAGTCTTCAAAACTTACTTTTGATAGCTGATGATAACTGATGATAGCCTTTCTACTAGGTATCGCACAGATTCCACATTCTTTCTTCCACTGTTACATATGCATTATATTCTTGTATTACATAAAGTATTATGTTGAAATAATCACATAAATGTGTGAAAATATGTATTATCCAGAAACATGGATACTCTAACTTCCAAAATTCTCAATAAATTTTTATGGAATATTATAAAATGTAGAGCTCTCATTAGTAATGGCTTGTTTATCCAGTAAATATCTGGGAACACATAATTATTTCTCCAAAGCATTCATAGTTTTTAATATATATTAGGTCCACAAGAATATTTCTTAAAAATATTGAATACATGGTTTCCATAAGGACTGAGTCCATTTAAATTCTGTAAGGTTTATGCCAATATGGTCTTCTTGGAGCACTTTTTTATATTGTGATATAAGATTGTATTAATTTATCATTTATTCACCATGCAGTAGAAAATGTCCATTTTCTGTATTTTTATTCTTTAGTATAAATCATCTGTTCACATATGGTTTTAATTTACCTGTTGTGTCATAATATCGCAGTTAATTTGTATGTGCTTTTACGTGATATAGAAACTAACGTCTAATACACATAAATATTTTCTATCTCTAGTTGCACCTTTGATTATGGTTTTGTTATTGTTTTATTAACAAAACTTTTAATAATTATGCAATTAAATCTTTCAAATTCTAGATTCAGATGAAAATTTTAAAGAGTTTTCTTCTCCTTAAGTCTTAAAGCAAAGCAGGAAATATCTTACTGAATGTTGAAAAAAATTATCAACCAAGTCCTTTCTTTTTAATATGAATTAATACAACCTTTTGAATAAAAGGTGAAAATATTATGTTTTATTATGACAAATCACACACATATCACAGAAGACAAATCAGCATAAGTGAAAAGTTGGCATTATTCTAAACCATTTGCTGCTCTATTCTTAATCCTTTCCATTAAACATTATCTTAAACAGAGAATTTTAAGACAGCACATGATTTGAATTTGTAGGTTTTACCTGACTCTTCAGCCTGTATCTTTTCTTTCATAAATCAGGTAATAATTCAATCCTCTGTCAGCATTTTAAAATAGGCATTACACCTATTATTTCAATAATGAATGTGCAGGCAATGGGCCAGCAATAAATGCTGATGATCATTGGTCAATACACAGTCATTTAAAATCCTTGTGCTTTTTACTGAATAGTCTTATACAGATTTCTTCATTTAAGCTTTATGTGATATTAAATGATGTTTTTCAGACATGAATCTTTCATAACAAACTAAAAATAAATGTACCTGGGAATCTTTTTAGCAAAAAAACAAATCCCCAGAAAATCAGAGCATCATAGCATCATGTGCTACAAGGGAATTCCCTGGCAAAAGCCCAATTTTGCCCTTCTGAGGCTAGATGGCACTAACCGTCTAATATTTAATTGCTGTGCAGTGAAGAAAAAGATGTTATTTATCTCCATGATGCTTTGAAGCTTTATGTACCTCACAAAGATATTCTCTTAAAGTTAGTCCATTTCTGTGGTTGTGAACCAATTTATAAGAAGGACCTTTTGATGAGGGGTGAACCACTTCATCCAGGATGGGTCTTAATCCTATTACTGAAGTCCTTTGTAAATGGAATAAATACAAATTAAAATATAGGAAGCTATAGGACCAAGAAGCTGAAATCAATGGAACCCAGAAGAAAAGGAAGAGACCAGCAGAAGATGTCATATTTCTTGGATATTTTGCAGAGATGTCAAGGATTGCTGGCAGCCTGTCTCCAAGAAATAAAAAAACATTGACTGATGATGCCTCATTTTTACATTTTTCTTATCCTCAAAATTGTGAGCTAATAAATTCCCACTTTTAAGCCAACTCATTTCATGTCATCTGCTTTCTGAAGCCTAGCAAACTAAAACTGTTTTTAGAATCAGGTCAGTGGAGTGCTTCTATTGCAAATACTAAAATTGTGGAAACAGTTTTGGAATTGGATAAAAAGTAGAGGCTGGAATAATCTTGAGGTACTTAATAGAAAAGGCTTAGATTGCTTTGAAGACACTGTTGGTGGAAATATGGACACTAAAATTACTTCTTCTGAGGCCTTAGGCAGAAATGATGAATGTGTCATTGGAAATTGGAAAAAAAGGGAACCTTTATTTGAAAGTGTCAGAAAACTTGTTAAATTGAATTCTGATGTTTGGATAGAAGGCAGAATTTGAAAGTGATAAGCTTGTATATTTAGCTGAAAAGATTTCCAAACTAACTGTGAAAAACAGAGGCTGGTTTCTCCTTGCAGCTTATAGTAAAATGTAGGAGGAAAGAGAGAAGCTGAGAACTTACCTGCTAGGCACAAAGAATCCAAAATTGATGTATTGGAAAATTCTGAGCTTCTGCAAAGTCATTCCCCAGAATGTAGTTCTCCATGTCAGGACTTAACTGAACACAGAACCAGTCAGCCCTTTCAGTGCAAGTCAGGATTGGGAATGCAGTTTTCCAAAAAGGATTTGTGAAAAAGTCTTTTGTCTGATGGTTTGAACCCCTGAGTACCACATGTGAAACCAACAAAATTTTTGTGAGATCTGTAGGAATGGAACTACTGTAAGCCTGGATTAACAATGACAGAAAAGGGACATATTTAAGGTAAAATGACTTACAATGCAGAATTATGGAAGCTAAGGTCTGGACCAGAGAAAACTTTTCATGGGCAAAGAGTGTAAACGACCCATGTGTGAGTAAAGGCTGAGTATGCATGGAACTTGGAGATGGCAGGCCTTCTGCCTTGTGCAAAAAGAGTGTTACCGCCCAGTTTTCTCAGATGCCTGGGGCATCTTGGAGAGTCTGGCTGCCACCCCAATATTTAATGTGGTTGGAACCTAGGCCTCGCCACCATCCTGGTGCTTGATGAAGGTGGAAATTTCAATACCAGAAAGAGTGGCGGCATTTCCCTGTGTAATATTTCTGAGTTTAAGCCTTTGGGTGAAGAGGAACAGAGATAAGACAATTGTCATCCTTGTTCTACTTGATTTTAGAAGCAATTTGTTTTCTAATGGGAAGAGAGCAGAAAGAAGAGTGCTCTTTAAGGAAGGAGTTTCTCAGTATATGAATGTCAGACTTAATATTGCCAATCTCTATTAATGCTTAGTAAAAATTTCACCAGGAACTACTCAAAAGACTGTTGAGTACTTTAATATGCTTTATGACAGACACTCCAGTGAGCTTTGTTTTTCTTATAATCTTCTTTTTGTTAATAATTTCAGACCCAGAAGTGTAGGTCTGAGAGGGAAAAAAATTAAAAACTTTAATAACAAGAATTTCTGAAGAGATTAAACATCTATTTTAAGATAACTAAGAAATATGTCTCTTTAGTCTAAGTTACAGAAAAAATAATTTTACATAATTTCTGAAACATTGCCTCAGAAAAGTTTTATTTAAGTGGGTTGATTGTTAGCTTAGAATTGTTGTTCATGAATGTATCAGCCTTTGAAAAAATTATTTACATAACTGTGCTCTTTTAATATAACTGAATATTAATTAAATTAATTAATTAATTAATTATTTTAAAGATACTTAGATTATACAAATATCACATAAAAAATAAAGGGGATTCCCATTGCCTACTCCCCACACCTCCCACATTGTCCCACATTAACAACATTCTTCATTAGTGAGGTATATTCATGGCACATTTTGGAGAATTGCCACTAAGTGTGGATTAAAGTTTACATTGCAGTTTACACTCTCTCCCACCCAATTTTGTACGTTATGGCAAGATTTATAATGGCATGTATCTGTCATTGCAGTGTCATTCAAGACAATTCCCAAGTCCCAAAAATGCCCCCATACTACACCTGATTTTCCCTCTCCCTCCCCTGAGAACCTCCAGTGGCCACTGCCTCCACATCAATGAAATAATTTGTTCCATTGCTAGAATCACAATAATTCTATGGTAGAATACTATTAAGTATACTTTAGTCCACAGTTCATTCCTGAATCCTGAGGGTTCTGGGATGGTGATGTCCACTCCACCTCTAAATGAGAGGGGGCTGTGATCCCATAGGGCACATGAATGGGACTCTCTTTCTTGCAGTTGTAGGCTCTCTTGGTTCCTAGGTATGGTGGTTGTCCATCATCACCAAAATGTTAGTTGTCCTAGGTGAGACCAATGAACTGGAGAGTAGGTGTTGCAACTCCATTGAGATACAGGGCCCAGATGGCACATGGACAGCCCAAAGATTTAAATCTCTTGAACATACACCTATCAACTCTAGTACTAATTACAGGTTCAAATTGAAGGACAGAAGAGCCATGTGTAGGGAAACCACAACTGAGTTCAACTCTATCACTCTGGAGAGCATAAATTCCAAAGTAGGGTCCAATGGCAAGATACCAAACTCTTGAGCTATCTGCACTATCATTTCTAGATGTCTCCAGAGCCCTCAGGAGCCCCACTAATTGGGGTAGTATCTACTTTGGCAGTCAATGTAATCCTGCTGAGATATGCATGAGCCTTACCTTTGGAGTGACTTCCCAACTCACTTTGAAGTTTCTTAGTCATATCAACTCATTTGGATTTACCTTTTCCCTCTTTTGGTCAAGATCTTTTTCCAGTTATATTGCTAGTTGGTGCTTGGTAGTAACCCCTCACTGCCAGGTAGGCTTATCCCCAGGAGTCATGTCCCACACTGGGATAAAGTTAATGTATTTATATGCTGAATTTGGCTTAGAGAGAGGCCACATTTGAGAAACAAGGAGTTTCCCAGGTGGCAGCTCTTAGGCACCTTATAATACTAGGCTAAGTTTCAATTTCTAGATTAAAAGTTCATATGCACACCAATCTATATCAAGGCCCCATCAATGGACCATCCTCCTTCACTAGTCATTGCCCCTGTATTCAGGGTATTCTTGATATTCCATTAGAGAATGTGGTAGAGCTCCCCAGGAGGGAATTTGATATTCCTTTGGTTATTGTGTGAATCTCCACCAACTGTGACAATGGCCCATGAACATTTGAATAAATTTATATGCCTTAGATGTATGCCTGGGTGAGCTTCCTCCCATGTATCCCCCATCACTGACACCCCACACTAATGACCCTACCCTGGCACAGTTGTAACACTTCTGTGATCCAAAACTTCTTCAAACATTAAGCCAATAAAATATCCAAATACAATTAATAAGAAAATGAAATAATAATAATTTTAAAAATAAGAAATAAAATACAAAAATAAAAATAAAAATAAAATAATAAAAATTTAGGATAATAAAATAATGAAAAATTATTTAATTTTTTTGATGTTTTGCCTTTCATCACTGTAATATCTGTTGTCATATATGTACAGTGACATTTTCTTTTGTTTATTCCCCCAGTGTCTCTTTCTTTTTATTCCCAAAGAAGTTTTAGGTTACAGAAAATTCATGTACCAAATACAGGGGACTCCCATATCCACAGCATCCTCCCCCTTTTCCCCCTTACCCTATTAATAACATCTTATAGTAGATGGTATGTTTGTTCCAACTGATGCACAAATATTGCAACACAGCTATCGACCATGGTAAATGGTTTGCATTTTGGACCATGTAATTTTATAAACTTTGATGCAATTCTACATGGCTTGTATCCATCATAGCAAGACCATGCAGAACACTTCCGTCTCCCTCAGAATGCCCCTGTTCCATTTATTCTGTTCTTCCCTTGTCCTCCCATCAGTACTCATGACAACCATCAGGCTTCAATCCTTGAAGGACAAGATTCATATTTTCTTGCAACAACACTGAGGGATTGACACATTGCTCTGTCCTCCCCTATTAGGCACTCTCCATGCTCTCAAGAGAATTCTGTCCCTGTATTTGAGAACATAGTGAGCCTTGCCAGGATGGGAGTCCCCCACCTTGCCACTCATTATGTGGATCTACACCCACTGATATAACACACTATGGCAAGACGAACACTCACACACTCCCTAGGAGCCTGCTGCGGATGTGCCACATCCCAACTGCCCCCCACATTCAACACCCCAAACCACCAACCCTTACTTACCATATTGCCCAAAGAGCACTCCCAACATTATATATTCAACCATGTACCCACCA
Organism: Cabassous unicinctus; assembly: GCA_029593785.1. Taxonomy (NCBI): domain Eukaryota; kingdom Metazoa; phylum Chordata; class Mammalia; order Cingulata; family Chlamyphoridae; genus Cabassous; species Cabassous unicinctus. Next base: position 3,007 of record JAQZBX010051422.1, on the reverse strand, counting down.
ATCCCCAGTGTTTACCTGCTCCCTCCCCCAACCCTTCCCCAAGTTCCATGGACAGTCCAACCCAGACTCTTGACCCCACCCCCTGACAAACAAGCACTGTCCAACCAAACAGTATCATTTCACCACTGTCATGCCCCTCCACTTTACAGCTACACACTTCCACATTATCATAGATTTTGCCCATATGGTCATTGGCTCACAACCTTCTTCATTTCTATTTCCTGTAAACCTATCTTCCAGATTCTAGCTCTGTGAGTCTGCTCAATTGGATTAATTCATATCAGTAAGGTCATGCAATATTTGTTGTTCAGTGCCTAGCTTGTTTCACTCAACATAGGGTCCTCAAGATTCATCCACGTTATCCCAGGTGTTAATACTATATCTGTTCTTACAGCTGAGTAACATTCCATTGTATGTATATACCACAACTTGTTTATACTTTCATTTATTGAAGGGCATTTGGATTGATTCCAACTTTTGGCAATAGTGAATAGTGCTGCTATGAACATTGGTGTTCATGTATCTGTTTGTGTCCTTGCTTTCAGTTCTTCTGGGTATATATCCAGCAGTGGAATTGCTAGATCATATGGCAGTTCTATAGTTAGTTTTCTGAGGAACCGCCAAAATGTCCTTCACAGTGGCTGCACCATTCTACATTCCCACTAGCAGGGAATGAGTGTTCCTATTCCTCTACACCCTCTCCAAAAATTGCAGTCCACTGTTTGTTTATTTTTTTAATAGCTGCCAGTCTAATGGGTATAAGATGATATCTCATTGTAGTTTTGATTTGTATTTCTCAAATAACTAGTGATGTTGAGCATATTTTCATCTGCTTTTTAGACATTTGTACTTCTTCTTTAGATAAGGGTTTATTCAAATCACTTGCCCATTTTTTAAGTGGGTGTTAGTCTTTTTATTTTTGAGGTGTAGGATTTCTTTATACATGCTCGATATTAGGCCCCTATCAGATATATGGTTACCAAAGATTCTCTCCCATTAAGTAGGCTGCCTTTCTATTTTCTTGACAAACTCATTTGAGGTGCAAAAGTTTTTAATTTTGTGCAAGTCCCATTTATGTATATTTTCTTTCATTGTTTATGCTTTGGGTGTAAAGTTCATGAAACCACTTCCTATTACAAGAGCCTGTAGATTCTTCCCTACATTATTTTCCAAGATCTTTATGGTCTTGGCTCTTAATGTTTGGATATTTGATCTATCTTGAATTAATTTTTATTTAAGGTGTGAGATAGTGTTCCTCTCTCATTCTTTTGGATGGGGATATCAAGTTCTCTAAGCACCATTTGTTGAAGAGTCTACTCTCTCCTAGTTGAATGTGCTTCATGGCCTTCTCGAATACCATTTGACCTTCTATGTGAGAATCTATATCAGAACTCTCAGTCTGGTTCCATTGGTCAGTATGTCTATCTTTGTGCCAATATTATGCAGTTTTGACAAATGTAGCTTTGTAGTATGTTTTAAAGTCAGGTACTGTGATTTCTCTGATTTCATTTTTCTTTTTCAATATGTTTTTATCTATTTGGGGCCTCTGGTCTTCCAAATAAATTTCATAGTTAGTTTTTCTAATTCAGTAAAAAATGCTGTGGTGATATTTATTGGGATTGCATTAAATCTGTAGATCAGCTTGGGTAGGATGGACATCTCAATGATGTTTAATCTTCTTATCCATGAACAGAGAATATTCTTACATTTACTTAAATCATCTTTGATTTCTTTTAACAATATTGTGTAGTTTTCTGCATATATTTCATTTTTGTCTTTAGTTAAATTCATTCCTAGGTATTTGATTCTTTTAGTTGTAAATGGGAATTTTTTCTTGATATTGTAAATGGGAATTTTTTCTTGATATCATCCTCAGATTGCTCATTATTTGTGTACAGAAATGCTGCTGATTTTTGCAAGTGGATCTTATAACCTGCCACTTTACTAAACTCATTTATAAGCTCTAGATGCTTTTTTGTAGATTTCAGAGGGCTTTCTACATATGAGATTGTGTCATCTGCAAGTAGTGAAATTTTTACTTTTTCTTTTCCAACTTGGAAGACTTATTTATCTTTTTATTGCCTAAGTGTTTAAGCAAGTACTTCTAACACAATGCTAAATAGAAGCAGTGAAAGTGGGCATCCTTGTTTTGTTCCTGATCTTAGATAGAAAGCTTTTAGGATTTCTCCATTGTATATGATGGTATCTGTCTGTTTTTCATATATACCCTTTATCATGTTGAGGAAGTTTCCTTTATTCCTATCTTTTGTAGTGTTTTATGAAGAAAGGATGCTATATTTTTTCAAATGTTTATCCTACATATATAGGGATGATTGTGTGGTTTTTTTTCTTTTGATCTGTTTATGTGGTATATTACATCGATTGATTTTCTTATGTTGAACCACCCTTGCATACCAGGAATGAAACCTACTTTGTCATAGTGTGTAAATCATTTGATGTGTTGTTGAATATGGTTAGCAAGTATTTTCCTGAGGATTTTAATATTTAGGTTCATTATAGGGATTGGTCTATAGTTTTCCTTCATTGTGGTGTCTTTGTTACTTGGGTCATTTTTGCATCATAGAATGAGTTAAGCAATGTTCATTCTACTTCTAATTTTTGGAAGAGTTTAACCAGGTTTGGTGTTAGTTCTTTCTGGAATGTTTGCTAGAATTCATCTGTGAAGCCATCGGGTCCTGGGCTCTTACTTGGGAGCCTTTTGATGACTAATTCTATCTCATTACTTGTGATTGCTCTGTTGAGTTCATCAATTTCTTCTTTTGACAATGTAGACTACTAGTGTGATTCTAGGAATTTGTCCATTTCCTCTAAATTATCCATCTTGTTGGCATATAATTTTTCAAAGTATTCTCTTATAATACTCTTTATTTCTGTGGGGTCAGTGATAATATCCCTTCTCTCATTTATTTTTTTATTTGCATCTTCTTTCTTTTTTCTTTGTTAGTCTAGATAAGCATTTGTGAATTATATTATTCTTCTTGAAGAA
>JAQZBX010051421.1:0-19391 GCA_029593785.1 Cabassous unicinctus | reverse complement strand
ATCCATATCCAAAAGAATGAGAGAGAAATACCATCTCACACCTTATACAAAAATCAACTTGAGATGGATCAAAGATCTAAATATAAGAGCCAAAACCATAAAGACCTTGGAAGATAATGTAGGGAAGCATCTACAGGACCTTGTAATAGGAAATGGTTTCCTGAACTTCACACCCAAAGCACAAGCAGTAAAAGAAAAAAATAGATAAATGGGATTTCCTCAAAATTAAAAACTTCTGCACCTCAAAGGACATTATTAAGAAAATCAAAAGGCAGCCTACCCAATGGGAGAAAATATTTGGCAACCATCTATCTGATAGGAGCCTAATATCCTGCATATATAAGAAATCCTACACCTCGAAAATAAAAAGACAAACAACCCATTTAAAAAATGGACAAGTGACCTGAAAAGACACTTCTCCAAGGAAGAAATACAAATGACTAAAAAGCACATGAAAAAAATGCTCGACATCACTAGCGATTAGGGAAATGCAAATCAAAACTACAATGAGATACCATCTTACACCCATCAGAATTGCGGCTATTAAAAAAACAGCAGACTATAAGTGTTGGAGAGAATGTGGAGGAATGGAAACCCTCATCCACTGCTGGTGGGATTGTGGAATGGTCCAGCCACTGTGGATGACAGTTTGGCGGTTCCTCAGAAAACTAACAATAGATCTTCCATATGATCCAGTGATTCCACTGCTGGGTATATACCCAGAAGAATTGAAAGCAAAGACATGAACAGATATATGCACCCCAGTGTCCATAGCGGCATTGTTCAAAATTGCCAAAAGCTGGAATCAGTCCCGGTGCCCATCAACAGATGAATGGATAAACAAAATGTGGTATATACATACAATGGAATATTACTCAGCTGTAAGAAGGATAAAGTGCTAACACACGGACTAACATGGATGAATCTTGAAAACCTTATGTTGAATGAAGCAAGCCAGGCATTGACGGATGAACAGTATATGACCTCACTGATTTGAATTGAGGAAAGTGAGCAGTCCCTGAGAACCATTGTCTGAAAGATAGGTTAACAAGGGAGAGAAGGAGAAGAGAAGGTTATGAGCCATCACGCATATGGACATAATCTATGGTAAAGTGATAGTATAGTTGCATATTGAAGGATAGTACAGTTGTGTAGTGACATTACTGGGTTTGGTGGTGCAGGGTTGACAGGTGGGTAGATTAGGAAGGTAGGTTAGAATACCCAGGATACTGGGGGGAGAGATGGGAGAGGGACCAGAATGAACATGGGATTTGTGGGTATGAGGTTGAAAGTGCAGGAGAGGGAATGCTCCTATGGTAATATGACAAGGTAGTGTCACTGGTTTAGGGTGTAGGTTGGGGGGACATTCAGGATGGGGCGCATCTGGAGTAGGCTTCTGGGGAGTGTGTGAGTGTTCATCCTGTCATAATGTGTTGTGTCAGGGAGTGGAGACCCACATGGAGAGTGGGAAAGAGATGGACCCCCATCTTTGGGAGGACCGATTCACCCAGAAACAGACAGGCGGATGTCTCTTAGGAGCAAGGGTGGATCCGAATATGGGACGATAATCAGCATGTCAAGACCTCTTGTTGCATGTAAATATGAATCTTGTCATCCAATGAGTCAAGACAGGGGGATGTCATGTGCCCCAGGGGGATGGGGAGGAAAGAACAGAAAAGATCAAACGGGGTATTTAGTGGTCAGGGGAAATGCTTTTCATTACCTTACAGTGATGGACACAGGACATGGTAAATATCATCATAAATTATTAAAAGGTACTGTCTAAATTGTAAACTATACTGGAAACCATTGACAATGTTTAGTAGCTATGTTTCAGTATCTGTATAACAGTTATAACAATGCTACCATCCATATAAAAAAGGTTTTAATATGGGGTGAGGAAAGGGGGAAGAGGTTGGGTATATGAGAGTCTCTAGTATTCTGTGTGTGACTTTGCTGTGACTTAAAACTTCTTTGAAAATTAAATGAAAATTTGGGAGACACTGGGGTTTGAGAGGGGGAAGGTGCCACAGTACAGATTGGACACCCAATAATCCAGTGCTAAAAGGGAAACTATATACATTTTTTTAATTTTTTTGTTTTTTCCCATTTTTTGAATGTCCCAATCCTTTAATTTTATTTTATTTTTAGTTTGGTTTTTTTTGTTTCCATGTATTTTATCTCTTACATTTAAGCTTATCATTATTATTTCATTTTCCTATTAATTGTATTTGGCTATTATATGGGTTTCATCTTCAAGGAAGGTTTAGAGCACAGAAGGGTTACAATGGGGGCAGCAGAGTATCATTGGTGGGGGGTGTCTGGGATGGTGATTTCATGGGAGGAAGTTCACCTGAATATACATGAAAGATATATAAAATTGTTCAAATGATCAAGGGGTGGGGCATGGTCACAGTGGGTGGAGAATCACTCAATAAATGAGGGAATACTGAATTCCCAGCCTGGAGAGCTCTGCCACATTCTCCAAGCGAGCAGCAACAGTCCCCCAAGTGCAGGGACAGTGTCTGGCAAAGAGGGATGGTCCACTAATGGGTTCTTGTTATTGATGACTAGCCTTATGAGTCTTTGCTCTTGTTATTGAAACTTAGCCTACTATTATGGGGTGCCTAAGGGTTGCCACCTGAGAGCCTCCTTGTTGCTTAAATGTGGCCTCTCTCTAAGCCAAACTCAGCATATGAATGCATTACCTTCTCCCCAGTGTTGGACATGACTCCCGGGGATGAGCCTCCCTGGCAATGAGCGAGTACTACCAAGTGCCAACTGGCAATACGATTGGAAAAAGACATTTAATAAAAGAGGGAAAAGGTAAAGACAAATGAGTTCATGTGGCAAAGAGACTTCAAAGAGAGTCGGGAGGTCATCCCAGAGGTAACGCTTACACACACCTCAGTAGGAGCTCACAGAACACCAAAGTGGATATCACCCCACACAGAGGGACTCCTGAGGGCTCTGGAGACACCCAGGTTCTATATAAGGGGGGATAGCTCCAGAGATTGATGCCTTATCAGTGGGCTATACTTTGGCATCTGTGCTCCTGAGAGTGACAGAGTTGGACTCAAATAAGTCCTCCCTGCACATGGTCCATCAGTCCCTTCTATTCAAACCTATATGTGGTGATGGACATTGTAGGTGTACTTCCAGAGACTGGAGCCTTTGGCCTGCCCATGTGCCAGCTGTGCCTGGAATCTTGGTGAAGCTGCAACTCCTACTCTACAGGTCAATGGACTCACCCAAGACACCTGGTGAGGAGATGATGATGGACAACGGCCATCCCAGGGAATGGAGAGAGTTTGCAGCTGCAGGCAGGATAATCCCATCCATCTTATCCATGGGATATAAGCCACCTATCACTTGGAGGTAGAGTGGACATCACCATCCCAAACTCCTCAGGATTGGGGGAAGAGCTATGGACTAGAGTGGACTTACTGGTATTCTGTTGCAGACACATTGTGATTCACGCAATGGAAGAAATTACAGCAGTGAGGTCGAGCCAGTGGCCACTGGATGCTTTCAGGGCAGGGGAGGGAAAAGTAGTTGTAATACAGGGCCTTTTTCAGGACTTGGGAATTATCCTGAGTGACATTACAATGACAGATATAGGCCATTTTACATCAGCATATAACATGCAGAACTGTGTGGGAGAGTGTGTGGTCTACAACATGAATTATGGTCCATGCTTAGTGGCAAAGCCCCAGGATGTGTATACCCATTGAAGTTGATGTGCCACAATAATGAAAGATGTTTACGTGGGATGTTATGGGGTGTGGGAGATGGGGAACATGGGAATCCCTGTAATTTTTATGTAACATTTATGTAATCTAAGCATCTTTTAAAATATTAAAAATAAATAAATAAATAATAAAAATAAAAAAATAAAAGAAAGAGCTTGTAAGTTACTTAAACTGGATGGTGAGGAGAGAAAAGGAGATTCTACCCTCCAATTACAACCATTTTTCCTATGGACAAGAAGAGAGTCATCTTCCCTAGAGTCTGCCTAATACCCTTAAACATTTTATAAATACAAACTTTTCTAATGATCTCTCTCCCACTAAGGGACAGAAACTGCTCTGCTGTGTAGTCTTTTTCCAAAACAAATAAGGTTTGTTAAAACTTACAACAGAATGGGCAATACCGCGATACCTTCATGCCAGAAGACTCTTAAAATATTTCTTTTAAAATAAACTATATAGACAAATAGTCTTTGATTCTGACATGGGAAACAAATTTGAGGAAAAAAATTAATTAGTCCACAAAAGTTTGCCAAGAAACATGTAAGCAATTAAATAGCTCTAGCTGCCAAGACTATTCAGATGTCCATTTGTCTATCCTTAGGTCTTGTGCCTGACAAAAGAAGGTACTAGAAACCCATTCATCTTAATAAACATAGATTGAGTGCCAAGCACAGCTCTAAGCTCTGGGAGACATCAGGATAAAGGCTTGGACCCTTTCTCAACATATCTTATAGTCTCATGAAGGAAACACCTTCACAAATGATGCCAGTGAAGAATGAAATTAGGGGAGAGTAAAAGGTAGTGGACTGAGTGTCGGCTGCATGGGGAGGTAGTCTTGGGCTTTGCTCAGTGATTTTTCACTTTAGTTTCTTCACAGATGCTATTCTACTTCTGGTGTCTGATATTGGGGCACTTCTCATTCCATTTCAGCCCTGAGTTTTCTTTTCCCTTTGAAGATGGGAGTCACAGGGAGTTTGGATCCATATTCTGGGTAACAGATGAATCTAGGGATCCCAATAAGTAATAACACAATTCACACTCAGAATTGGGTTTAAGATATTTAAAGTGAACCCTTATTTCTTAACAAAGGTGCATGAGATTCCATCACAGCCTAAATTTGGCCTCATCTGTCTTTGACTCTGGCTTCTTTTCCTATTACTGCTTATAAACCCTTTTCTCCTTGGTTATCCTTCCAGTTAAAAAGGATATTAGTAACCCTTCTTAATTAAAGTAAACCAGAAGCTTCAAAGTATTGAAGAATACCTAGTACGTAAGTGAGTCTGTTTCTTTGATATAACTAGGTATTCCAAAGAAATTAAGAAACCCCAAACATGGTAGAATTTGGCAAGGGAACATAGACAACAATAAGAAATATTTATCCATCAGGAATATGTGTCCGTGGATCACTGTTCCTCTTTTGAATGACTTTCCATATTGTTTCTGGTACTCCATTTCTTCTTGATCCTCTTCCTAGTCTCTAGACACACCTTTCAGTCTACTTTATTCCACCTGAACCCTAAGATTTGAAGTGCCCCAGAAGTCACTCTGTATGTCATCTCATTCAGTTATATAGGCATATATCACATTTTTAAACCATTGAGTCCCAAATGTATACCCCTAGCCTGGACCGCTCCCCTGGATAATATTCCCATACATCTAACTGACATCTACACTTGAATATCTCACAGACATCTAAAATTTAATATATCCAGAACTGAATTACTCCTCCTGAAACTGCTCCCTATCCCCTAAAATTTTCCCCACATCAGCATATATTATCTACATATTTCTAGTTGCTTGGGCCAAAAATTGTGTGTTTATATTGACTTTTCTTGGTTTCTCATAATTCCCCATTAATACATCAATAAATCCTGCTGGCTCTCCCTTCAAAAGATATCCAGAATATGAACATGCCTCACTAACTCTACTTCTAACACCCTAGTAGTCAAACCTACCATTGTCTTCTTTCTGAATTATTGCCTCCTAACAATTTTCCCTGCTTCCACTTTGCCTCCTATAAATGATGCTTTGATAAGTCATCCATTTTCCTCTTCACAACTGAAGGACTTAGTTCCTCAGCTGCTGGGAGTACCATGACAGCATTCAGCTGTCGGTCCTCTCCGGGAGTTACTCTCAGCTGAATAAATCTCCCTGCCCAGTGTCATTCCAATAGCTAGCCAATGCATCTGTAAAAAGACCTGGCACTCTCCAATTTGGGACAACTCTAAAGGGCAATCCCAATTAAGCCTTTTGTTGGGACTGCATTGCAGCCAGATTTCTCCCTTTGCCTTATTCTACTTTCTTCCCATCTCCCACAGGTGCTGCCCCTAAGAGCACTCCCTAATAAACCTCCTGCATGCTTATGTCCATCTCAGAGTCTGCTTCCTAGGTAAACCAATCTGTCACATCTTCCTACCATTATTTTCCACACAGAAACAAGATTGAGCCTTTTCAAACAGAAGTCAGACCATGTTACCTCTCTACGCAAAATCCACTAATGACTTCCCTTGTCACCCAGAGTAAAAGCCAAAGTCCTTTTTTAAATATATATATATTAATAAAGCATACAATTCATCCAAAGTGTATAATAATGGTATTTGACATGATCAAATAGTTGTGCATTCATCACTTCAATCATTATTAGAGTATTTTCATTATTTCAAAATAGTAATAATAAACAAAAAACAGACAAACAAACAAGAAAATTCCTCGCCTCTCAATCTCTCTCTGTTTCCCCTGCTGTACATAGCTTCTATTTCTGGCTATTTTCGCACAATAATTTATTTATGTATTAAGCAGTTTTATTGAGATATATTCGCATAACATATGATCTACCCAAAGTGTATAATCAATGACTTTTAGTATAATCACAATGTTGTACATTCATCATCTCAAAAATTTTAGAGTAATTTCATTACTCCAAAAAGAAAGACTCCACTTCCCTTAGCATTCCTTCTTCAGCCCTACATAACCACTAATCTAATTTCATCTTTATAAATTGATTTATATTTACATTTTATAAATGGAATCATATAATATGTAATATTCTGTGTCTGATCTCCTTCACTTAGTATAATGTTTTTCTTTTTGTCTGATATTAACATTTTGTAGTATTAACCTACATTTGTTCAGCTTCAAAGAAAAATGGTCTTATATATGCAATTTTACCCATATTCATATTTTACATAATATATTTATATTTCACCTAATATATTTAGTTCATAATAGGGCAATAATACAGTATTTGTCCTTTGTGTCTGGCTTGCTTCACTCAATCAGAGAAAAAGAGATGGTTATGAAAGCAGCAAGAGAAAAACAAAGCATAATATACAAGGGAAAATCAATAAGATTAAGTGCCAACCTCTTATCAGAAACCATGGAGGAGAGAAGAAAGTGGTATGATGTATTTAAGGTACTGAAAGAGAAAAACTGCCAGCCAAGAATTCTGTATTTGGTAAAGCTGTCCTTCAGAAATGAAGGGGAGTTCAAAGTCTTCACAGACAAACAAAAACTGATAGAATATGTTACCAAAAGACAAGAATTACAAAAGATACTAAAGGGAGTACTGCAGCCTGAAAGGAAAAAAACAAGAGTGAGAAACTTGGAGAAGAGTGTAGAAATGAAGATTATTACAAAGGATAAATTAAAGGGTAAAAGGATAGACAAGAGTGTAATATGACAACAGAAAGCCAAAGGTCAAAATGGATGAACTAAGTAATGCCTTCACAGTCATAACAGTAAATATTAATGGCTTGAACTCCCCAATCAAAAGACATAGACTGATGGAATGGATAAAAAATTATGAGCCATCTATATGTTGTCTACAAGAGACTCACCTCAGACATAAGGACACATCCAGCTTAAAAGTGAAAGGTTGGAAAAAGATATTCCACGCAAATAGTAACCAAAAAAAGAGCTGGAGTAGCAATACTAATATCAGACAAAACAGATTTTAAATGCAAAACTGTTATAAGGGATGATGAGCCTGTGAGTGGGACGCAGCGGAAGGCCGTCCCTCGCCAGCCAGGCACTTCATGCTGTCCTTGCAAATTCAGCCGCTGCTTTGAGCCCAAAATGGGAATATTGGTTTTGTGTCCAAGACTTGTTTCAAGTTTGTCAACGAGGTTATCAGAACCTTGAGAACAGATGCCATCTGCCTGAATGTTGACATGCCAGTGGATGTGAATCTTTTTTCATTCTTCCTTTTCCCTTCCCTTTGGACAGTTTTACAGTGACCATTTAGCATTCTCTTTTGGGTTGATAGTTGAGCAAACTGACATTACAGAAAGTGCCTTAGACACTACAGTACTAAGACAATGTTATATTATTTTTCTCTATAACAATTTAATGTATTAAGTTTTGACTGCGCTTCATATCATGTACCTCTCTAGTCAAAGTGGTATTATAAACATTCAGTGACAGTGAATCAGTGTTAATTATAAATCCTTGATCCTCTGCAATGTGCTTTAAAACACAGACATTTTGGGTTAAAAGCTTTAACATCTGTTAGGAAGAATTTGTCTTGTGGGTTTGGAATCTTTGATTTTCTCCCCTTATGAATTGTACTGGCTGTTGACCACCAGACACCTGACTGCAAATATCTTTTCTTGTATTCCCTTATTTCTAGACAATGATTTTTGTAAGACAATAAATTTATTCATTATAGATTTTTTTAAAAAGGTCATTATATATTAATAAAAGGGGCAATTTAGCAAGAAGAAATAACTATACTAATCTCAGTGCCCCCAAGATACATGAAGCACACACAGGCAAAGCTGAAGGGAGAAATAGATGTCTCTACAATAATAGTTGGAGACTTCAATACACCACTCTCAGTATTGGATAGAACATCTGGACAGTGAATAAATAAACAGAGAGTCTGAATAATATGATAAATGAACTAGACCTAAAAAGCATCTGAAGAACATTGCACCCCAAAACAGCAGGATATATATTCTTTTCAAGTGCTCATGGATACTTTTCCAAGATAGGCCATATGTTGGGTCACAAGACAAGTCTCAATAAATTTAAAAAGATTGAAAGTATACAAAACACTTCCTCTGATCATAATGGAATGGAGCTAGAAATCAATAATGGACAGAAAAAGGGAAAATTCATAAATATATGGAGATTAAACAACACACCAAAGTCCTTTTAATGCCTATGCAACCCGACATGATCTGGTCCCTGCCACTCTCCTCCTTGTTCACTCATCTCCAGCCACACTAATCTTTGTATGTTCCTGAAATATGCTAAATCCTCTTGCTGGATTTTTCCCTGAGCTTGTCACCGTTCCTTCACTTCCTCAAGTGATAGACTCCTCAAATGTTACATTATCAGTAAAACATCCCTTACCACCCTAGATAAAATTTTAACCTTTGCCAGCATTCTCTATCCCCCTTACCCTGTTTAATTTTTTTCCAGAGCACTTACCAACCTCTGACGCTTGTTTGTTATCTGTTTTCCTTCAGAGGATTTTAATCTCCCTGAGGGCAAGGATTTTGTTTTGTTCAATGCTATTTTCTAGCACCTAGAATAGTGCCTGGCATGGAATAGCCACTCCATAAATATTTGTTCAGTGAACTCCTTAACCGATAATAAGCTCTTTATGCGTGGGTGTCTCAAACTTATTTTCAAGTTTTGGTAACCTTGCATTGATTGTCCTTAAGAAAACAGAATCAGCCCAATAATCTCAAGTTCTCAGTTCCACTAGAACAGATATCACTGGGGTTTCTCTGAGGCCAAAGTAGCAAGATGGGAGTAACCACAGTCACTACTTATGACTGTTATATATAAATATACCAAGGAAGAGACAATAGGTTGCTCAGAACCATGGAATGTCCAAATTAAGTCAGAAGCAAGCAGATGAAATTAATTCTAGTTCTAGTTTTTCCATTAAAATAGCAGCAAGATCTTGGGTGAATCACAACTTCTCAGGGAAATTTCTTTATCTATAAAATAAGGGTTTTAGATCAGTGTTACATGATACGCCTTCCTTAGAATACCAGCCTTGCAAGATGTATAGTGAAAAAGAATTTCTATGGTCAAATAAATGTAGGAATTTGTGCATTCCATATCCACATTTGGAGGAGTCTCACAGTCAAGAGGCCTTTTAGGCTTTGTTTAGCCCTTAGTTTCTCACATTTCTTTGGCCACAAAACCCTTTTTTTGCACACTGTCATCCCACTCGCAGTGTGAACTGCTGAACTGAGCAATCCTAGAGACTTCTTTCTACTGTAATAGTTAATGAAAAGAAGGCATTTGGTCAAAAGGAAGGGTTTACTGGGGAAAAGCATTTGACTTTTAAAATTAGTAAAAAGGCTTGATTTCTCGCCTATTGAAGCAAACCTGGCAATTTGTTAATATTTGTTAAATCTGGGTGGTGTTTATAATTTTGATTTCTATATGTTTAATTAATCTATATTTAAAATAATAGAGGTAGTTTCCAATTTTAAAAAGCAATTTTCCATTAACTACTAAATGAAATGCTGTTCGTGGACTGGAATGGGAAGAGAGCACAATGAGATAGATGCACATCAGAAGAGTTTTAAAAAAGGATGAAGCAGTGATAGATATTCCAGGTATACCAACTATGAACCCAATTGTGCCAACATTTCATGAACAACTCATTTAGAGAAACTAGGAATATAAATTGAACAAATGGATAGTGAATTGGTCAGAATATCCCGAAACAAAGAGATACAAATAAAGACTGGGGGAAACAGTTGGGGATGAAACATATTATTTAATAGAAATGCTCAGAGGTTCCTACAGTAAATCACTTCTATTTATATCATAAAGGAAGATTAAATTCTGATATACAATACACTTTCTAAAATCTTGTTTTTAGGTGGAATAATGCCAGCATCTTCAGAGTTCACACCATGATTCCATAAAGGGAGATGGCAAAATAGTATTCATTTCTAATATGACTATTGGTATAATATGATTTATATGTACTTTTGTTTTAAAAAGAGGAGAAAGGAAGCAATATCTTATTTATCTTCCTGACACATTTACATGTGAAGGATGCACTCAAAAAGTCATCATATTCCACGCAGAAAAATTATATATGTACTTAGTTTTGAAAATGATTTAAAAACAAAGATTTTTGCTTGAAGAGTGGTATTAAAATGGTTCAGACATAGAAGAGTTTCATTGATTAGTTTTTCAAAGCTCTAATTTCTTTACGTTCATGTTCTGCTAACTAGGGCAAGTCATGAACCATCCCAGCCCAGAGGATATCATGTGATACAAAAGAACAATAATAACTGATCTTTTGTCATTAGCGTCACATCTTGAATTTCAGAAGCAATCATTTTATATTAGCTTCCTCATGCTTGAGCAACATAGAAAGTAGGCTAAATATAAGTGTATACTAAGAAAAGAACTACTATTTATTATATATCTTTTATATTTGATCTTAATTTATCATTCATTTTCATTTGTACTCTATAAAAAAATGACAACAGAATTAATGAAGGCAGAAGTCAGAAAACCTATTAAAAAATGACAACAGAATTAATGAAGGCAGAAGTCAGAAAACCAGGTATTGTCAGTTTTGTATTGAGTTACCTAATCTTGACTGGAAAAATAAAACAGAGTGCAATACAGGAATAGAATCAACTGATTGTGTTTGCAATATAGTGGAAAGAACATGGGCTTTAGGTCAAAGTACCAGTGTGGAATTCCACCACCCTCTGCCACTTGCTGTGTGACACATGGCAGATTGCTTAACCTCTCTGAGCTTCATTTATTTATGACCACAGAATTCCTATACAAATCAGGACATTCAGAAAGACAGACACTATGAAATGGGACTATTTTGAGTGAATCAAGAAATAATCAGCCTACTCATTTGCAATATGAAGATAATACTATCTCAATGCTGTTGGGAGGATTAAAACGACAGGATATAATTTGCTATGTAGGAATTCTGAAACCTACATGTATTCAATAACAATTCTTTCCCCTTCACAGACATGGAAATTGGGTACTGGTTAAAAGTAGCAACAATATGAGGGGCGTGCTGTGTTATCTTTTAAGAAGTCCCCTCTCAATTAGAGAATCCTCAGGACTGGTGAATAAAATATGGACTAGAGTATACTTACTGGTGTTCTATATAGACTTATTGTGCTTCTAGTAGTGGAAGAAATTATATCATTGATGTGGAGACAGTGAGACAGTGCCAGTGGAGGTGCTGAAATCAGAGAGAGGGGAAAAGAGGTGTAATATGGGAGGCATTTTCAGGACTTGAAATTGACCTGGATGACATTGCGGTGACAGATACAGGCCATTATATATCCTGCCATAGCCTACAGAATTGAGTGCGAGAGAGTGAAAACTACAATGCTAACTATAGTCCATGCTTAGTGGCAATGCTCCAAAATGTATTCATCAATTGCAATGAATGTACCACACTAATGAAAGGAGTTGTTAATGTGGGGGAAAGTGGGAGTTGTGGGGAGTGGGGCATATGGGAATCCCTTATATTTTTGTTTATATAACAATTTATGTAATCTAAGTATCTTTAAAAATAAATTAAAAATATATTTAAAAGAAAAAAAAAGAAGAAATGCAAGATGAATGACTGACTTGCTGCTCCCTCAGCTTGGGATGCGCCCCAGCCACCCTCTCCGCAGTTAACTCCTCTTCACTCTGCCGAGCTCCAAAAAACTCACTGTCTCCACGGTGAATCGTTTTCATTTACATGATGAGACTCACACAAATTTTAACACACAATGCACTTATAAAATCACTACCTAAAATGTTTCCCCAACTCTTGGCTGGGTGCAACCTCCCGTTGTGCACTCCTTTAGCACTTTGTACTTCTACAGAACATTTGCTGCTATTAAAATTATATGATTATGTAGAGGATTCTTTACAATTTGAGGGTAAGTACCAGGAGGACGAGAAATTTCCCTGTTTTACTCCCTGTTGTACCCATCTAGAATAGAGCCTGTCACAAAGGAGGGGGTCGATAAATGCTTATTATCTACATGAATGGTGGTATGCATTCATGCTACATGGGTGCAGGATTCAGAGAGGACAGGAGGGATTTCTGCCTTCAAGGAACATACAGTGCCAGGGTCGATAGTGAAACAAGAGTGGGTGACTATATAAATTTGTTGCTTTATAGATTCAGCACATATAAAAATCGCAACCCACACTGAATTCCGAAGCTGTGGAACATCCAGTAGATATCCGAGGAGTATATTCAAGGAAGCAGCATCACAGGGCATGTGAGGGGCCAGAGCGCATGAAGAAAAATGGGAAAAACCATCTCCCGTCTGGATCACTCCCCCCAGTCTTGGCAGCCCTGGCCACCTGAAACACCTCGCCCACTCATCCCGAAACCAAACTTTATCCTGTTTATAATCCTTACAAATACCATCTAGTGATTGTTATGTGACATTGCTTTTTATACTTGACAGTCATCTCTTTTATTTCTCACAATTCGGCAAGAGAGTTATTATGCTCATTATACAAGTAAGAAAAATGAGGCAGAGATTAAACACCTTGCTGGATCAGTAGTGATGCAATTGGATTTGAGCTCAGATCTGCCTAGCCAGAACCCCAGTTCGTGTTGTCTCTTATTTGCTCACTGTTTCTGCCAGCCTTATCTTAGAAATACTCATTTATAGAAAAATGATAAGAAAGGTGGTAATGCAAGGTACATTACAATGCTGTAGTCGGCAAAGATTTTGTTTTAACATTGTTCCTTCCTAGGAGAATTGGGATAAACACTTTTCCCAAATCTCCAGTATTCAATCTCAAAATGTAGCTATATGCCCAGACTTCACCTCTCATGGCTGTTGTTATCATACTGTTTCTATGTCAGTTCTACCTATAAAAGCAAAACATAAGTTTAAAATGGAAGTGACCAATCACCAAAGAAGACAATTATATTGTCACTGTATGAGCACTCAAGCTACACACATTTCTTTGTGGATAGCACAACATTGCCACTGAAAAAAATTGTTGAATGACTAAATATGGTTATTCAGAAATATCATGTTAATGTGAGATCTCTAAGTTGATGTTTTACACCATTAATGTATTAATCTACTAATGGAAATAAAATGGAATTTGGAGTCAGAATCAGTTTTAAATAATAAATCTGTTTTTAACTGACTATCTTATTAGGTTACTTAAACTCCATGAGCTTTAGTTTTTTCATCTGAAAAATGGGCATAATGAAAACATCAAAACCTTATAGTATAGATGTGAAAATTAAATTAAAATACATTAAACCTTATAGGGTGATGACATACAAGACCCCTGGTATACAGCTCAGCACATAATAGGCACCAAATAAATGTTAGTATATCTTTCTCTTTAGGATAGGTGAAATGTATGCGATTTAACAAAAATCTCTAATTGATAAGCGTATTAGAAAATTACCATGTTTACCTGCATGGTTTCCTCCTTTCCCTTCCCTTGATAGTTTCACTGTAAAGTGAAAAGGGGAGGAAGATTTTAAGTATCTTGACCCTTGTCTATGGTCATCCTAAAGATTCTTTATAAAATCTGTGATTCTTGCCCACATTGCTAAAAACCTGATTCATCAAGCATGGCAAGTTCATGGATCTAACATTTGCTCCATATCCTCCAGAACCAATCACCACTTAGAAGGAAAGTTTGTTTTGAATGATGATTCATATGCATTTGTAAAAGAAACCCTCAACCCTTCACTAGCATATACACTGTTAAGTTAAAAACTATATCATTTACTAATTGAAACAAGAGACTACATTTCTACTACACAGAGATGAAGGCATAAATCATGTTAGCTGGCTTAAAGACCACTTCCGTTGATTTCTCAGGAAGCTGTTCTAAACAACTCTTGGTCACCATTAGGTAAGCGGATATTTTACAGCTGTAATCTTCTAGCTATGACAAAAGTACCTCATAAGAACCAAACTATGCAGCGAATTCTCCTATCTCTAGCACAAAATCATGAGCCACTGAAATTCTAATAAGAAAGCACTGGTTCTAAAACCCTTACAGAGTTTCTTATTTAGCTAAGAAAATCCAAAGCCACGAGGCTATAAGCAACCCGTGCTTATGATACCTGCCAGTAATATCTCTCACCGCTTCTTCCCCTGTGCTCCATATTTTTCTCTAACAATGAATTTCTTGAAGTTCCCCAAATGTTTCTTGATTTTTTTTCATACTATTTCCCTAAGTACATTAGCCCAGAATGTACATCTCTTTCCTACCTGTCAGAATACAATTACTTATGTTTAAGAACATCACTTCCACTATAAAATTTTTCTGCTCCTTTTTCCTCAAGTGGAGGGATCCTTCCTCTGTGCTCTCAGGGAATCTTCTCACTGAAATAACAAAATCAAAACAGAAACTACCATTTATCATACACTATTGAATATCAGGAGTTTTAAATACCTTGTCTCATTCAATGCTCATGCTATTTTGAGGTAGGTAGGCATCTACATTGTATAGCTTACAAAATTTTGAAAATTCCCCATTTTAGGAATTAAAACATTGAAGTCAGAAAGGCAGAGGATGAAAGAAAAAAAAGAAATATCACTTTTCAGTCTTTTGAAAGCTCTTATCAATATTAATAAATCCGATTACCTGAGAAAGGTTAGGGACACCGAGCAGGCTGGCAATTTGTAAGTCTTAGGTTCCAATATGCTGCCCATACTATATTGTGTGCAGCTATATACATACTTTTTTTTTCCAAATCAAC
The DNA here is from genome assembly GCA_029593785.1 of Cabassous unicinctus. NCBI lineage: Eukaryota > Metazoa > Chordata > Mammalia > Cingulata > Chlamyphoridae > Cabassous > Cabassous unicinctus. The sequence goes on along the minus strand of JAQZBX010051421.1, from coordinate 3,926 downwards.
ATGTGACTGTGTAGGACTCGGGTGAATGTTCAAACTATGTGAAAATAAGTTCTAGAGGTTCTAATGACATTCAGTTGAGCAGTCTGTAGGCATAAAGGAATTTGAGACACAAGAAATCATTGTTCCAGTGCACAGTTATTAAAATGTTTTGCCATAAATTTAGAATGTCTTCTTTCTTTCTGGGGACATTTACTAAGGTCCATAATGTATCACTGCAATTCTCTCAATAAGCTTACTAGTAAAAATGCCATGTATTTTCCTTCAGGATTGCAAACTATTTTTAAAAATAGTAGTTATTTTCCCTTTAGAAACTGACTCTTCAAAACGGGTTTTTTAGGGAAAGAAGAATGGATAATCACTAAGTACGTTTCACATTTCCTATAGCACATGTCCTGAAAATGTGCCCAAGATTTTATCTCAGAGAAACTCTGCAGACTTTTGCCAGTTCATTACTTTTTAAAAGAACCTTTGGCCTTTCTATACTACTAACCATGAGCTCAGCAGCCAGACCTCTTGGGCTTGAATCCCAGGTCTGTCACTCAATAACTGTAGGATCTTGAACAGATTACTTAACCTCTCACTGCCTCAATTTTCTCTTCTGCAAAATGGAGATAAAAAAGAGTAGCTACTGTAAAGCATTGTGGTTATATGAATTAGTACACAAAAACCCTTGAAACAGTACCTGGCACATCCTAAACTTCAATAAATGTTATCTATTATTACCATCTATTACTGACAATAGGATTATTTGTCTTAACCAGTTCATCCACTATTTCTGACCTTACTCCACCAATTCCCACATCCCACCTTCAGTACTCATAAAGATAAGCAAATGAATGACTTCTTACTGTTGAAATTGCTAACTTTTTTTTCTGGACCTCTATGTATGTATACCACTGGCCCCTTTCATCTTCAAGAAAGTCTTTCTTCTGGTCACTCTAATACCTCCCTGCTTCCCTAGATCTTTCCCAGTGGCCCTGCTTCTCTTCCAGCTCCAAAATACCCTTTAAGATTCAGCATTTACCCAAGGGGCACCAGAACCACTGAGCCTTTGGCTACAATGGGGAGCTGTATGTCTTTGGTGGTATAATGCAAGGCTGAACCGGCACTTCCGCAATCTTTGGAAGTTTAACGCTGTGTCCGCTACCTGGAAGAAGATTGAATGGAAGGGTAAGGGGCCGTGCCCCGTCAGCAGCAGTGCTGCTGTATCATTGGTGACAAGATTGTCCTTTTGTGGGGTACCAATCCATCTCCTGAGGAAGGTCCAGGAAATGAATTTGTCCTCACAGATCATTCTGACTTACACATTTTGGACTTTAGCCCTAGTCTGAAGACCCTGTGCAAACTGGCCATGATTCAGTATAACCTGGACCAGCCCTGTTTGCCCCATGACATCATATAGGAGCTGAATGCCATGAACACCAACAGCAATATCAGTCGTCCCATCATATCCTCCCATGGGTAGGAGGAACTTTCTGCTGCCTCCCCTCCTAGTTTGCTGTTGTCATCACTGCCCCTGCTCATCTCTCGCCTGCCTGCCCCTTTGGAACTCTGGACTCGGTATATTTCCACACAGAGTTGTTGGATTGGAGATGTTTTCTTTGCTGTGAATTCAGTGGAGTGCTGTAGGGGAGGAGGACTAGGTCCCTCACCCTTTGGGCCGAGGGCCCCTGCTCTTGGGGCTCTGTCCCATCCACCTCCCTCCAACGGTTCCTGGGCCTGTGCTGTCCCCAGGCCAGCAAGGCTCTGCTGGGAAGGAAGGGGAATAGAATGGGGAGAAGGGAGAAGCAATCAGTGTCTGAGACTCAGGAGCTTCCCCCATCCCTTTACCTACCCCTTCCCCTTGCTTGAGCCATGAGCATTGATAAGGAGCTGAAAGGAGTTGCAGCTGTCTGCATGAAACCTCCTTCTCCTCCACCTGGGGAGATGGGGACCAGCAGATAATCCCACCTTTCCCTGAGCTATTGCTATACCCTGAATCTAAGTCAGCTCAGATTTTATAAAAACAAATTAGAAACCAGCAAGATGGCGGCAGAGTAAGAGGCTCCTAGAGTCAGCTCGTGCTACAGGGAAGTTAGTAATCACCCAGAGCTATCTAAAGCACTACTTTGGGGGCTCCAAGAGACCAGAAGAGGATCCTGCAACATCCATGAAAGAATGGAAGGAGGAGACTGCCCATCTGAAGAGACGATTCATTAAGTAGAGCACTCCACGCCTCAGAGGCCAGTGCCCATCCCCCACTGGTGGCACAAGCCATGTTGGGAGCTATTCTGTGGCTGGAATTAGAAGCTCCACTTCCCAAAAACGGAGGAGGAAGACACAGTTGGGCACCAATTTCAGCTACTGATTAGTAAATTTGGTGGGCTAAAGTATAATCCTAAAAAGAGCTAAAGTTTGAACTTGTCCAAGTCGGAAAGAGGCCGGTAGCCACCATTTTAACTCTGCCCCTGGCACAAGGGGAAGTGGGGCTGACCGAAAATCACAGTGCTGGTAGGTACCGGTTTCTTTCCATCCAGATTGTATTGCAGCTCTAGCCTACGCTCCAGGCCCAGCTCTGGCAGGGAGGAAGCTGGGAGAACCTGTGCACAGACTGAATAGTCGGAAGTCTGCCAGGGAAACTGCGGTCAATTTGGATCCACATGAATACATTGCTGCCCACACCTGCAGCTCCATCCCTGCCACAGGCAGGGGAGAGAGGAGTGTGAGCTTCATCAGTATCTCTGGGCAACCTCAGTCTAGGCCTGCACGACTTGGATTATTACACATGGCTGTGGCTCTGTCCCGACCACTGGCAAAGGAGAAAGTTGGGAGAAGCTTCATTGGTCCCTGGGGCAATGAGGGCAGCTTGAGCCTCCACAGCTAATAGCACCAACTACATCCTTGGCTCCTACTACCCAACCAGCAAGGGAGAAAAGGAAAAAAAGCCCTAAACTAAAGAGGAAATTGAACCCAAAATAAATACTCTAGTAAGCAAGAGGCCAAAACACCAACAAAAAATTACAATCCACACCAATCAACAGGAAGATATGGCCCAGTTAAAGGAACAAGGTAAGCCCCCAGATGACATAAAGGAGTTGAGACAACTAATCATAGATGTTCAAACAAATCTCTTTAATGAATTCAATGAGATGGTGAAAGAGATCAAGGATATTAAAAAGACATTGGATGAGCACAAAGAAGAATTTGAAAGTATACATAGAAAAATAGCAGATCTTATGGGCATGAAAAGCACAATAAATGAAATTAAAAATACACTGGAATCATATAATAGTAGATTTCAGGAGGCAGAAGAAAGGATTGGTGAGTTTGAAGAAATGGCCTCTGAAAGTGAACATACAAAAGAACAGATGAAGAAAAGAGTGGAAAAATTGAACAAGGTCTCAGGGAACTAAATGACAATAATAGACGTGCAAACATATGTGTCATGGGTGTCCCAGAAGGAGAAGAGAAGGGAAAAGGGGAAGAAAGACTATTTGAAGAAATAATGGTAGAAAATTTCCCAACCCTATTGAAGGACATAGATAGCCATGTCCAAGAAGCACAACATACTCCCATATGAATAAATCCAATTAGATCAACTCCAAGACACATACTAAACAGAATGTCAAATGCCAAAGACAGAGAGAATTCTGAGAGCAGCAAGAGAAAAGCAACGCATCACATATAAGGGATACCCAATAAGATTAAATGTTGATTTCTCATCAGAGACCATGGAGGCAAGAAGACAGTGGTATGAAATATTTAAGTTACTGCAAGAGAAAAACTTCCAGCCAAGAATCTTATATCTGGCAAGATTGCCTTTCAAAAATGAGGGCAAGCCTCTCTCACTTGGAGGTGGAGTGGACATCACCTTCCAAGTCCCCTCAGGATGGGGGGAGGAGCTGTGGACTAGAGTGGACTTGGTGGTGTTCTGTTGTAGACTTATT